>JAPYZE010000910.1:0-28629 GCA_030522805.1 Leptomastidea abnormis
AAAAGTCGGGCGGGCGCTAACAACACATGCAAAGAATCTGCATGTATAATCGCGAGACGCCGCGAAGAGCAGACGCCAGACGCGAGTATCCGTGCTGCTTACCTATAGCCTTATATTATACAGTAGCCCTATTACATATATACATATATACGGCTGCGGCTGCGGGCACCTCAAGAATAATACAAGGATATCCCGCTTTATAACATCAAGCAGCAAGGAGAGGAGCATATATATATATAGGTACGCGCGTGTGCAGAGTAAGGGAGGGAAAGTCGGAATAAAGAAGAGAGCCTAGGTGTCGGGCTACCCCCAGGCTTGCGAGATATGTAGGTATAGTAGGCGCGTGCAGCAGTAGCAGCAGCTTCTTATACTTGGCGCTTAAGACGAAGGAAAGAAGAAGCAGGAGTAGGAGTAGGAGGTGTAAGGGAGAGAGTAAAGAAAAAAAAGAAGAAGGTAAAGGTGCGCGAGGGGCACAGCAGCAGCATCTTCGCGTACCTATATATGTATGTATGTATGTATATATAGGGGCGCGTGCGCGTACGCGTGCCACTATATATATATATATATATATATATATACTGCGGCCGTAGGGCTTGTGTATAATATAAGCTCCTCCTTTAAGACGGACCACCCGTCGCTGATGTTTAGCCCCTATATCCTTATACTACTACTACTACTACTACTATCTTAAATAGTAGCTGCTTATGTGTATAACACACGTGGTACAAGCTGCTGCTGCTGCTGCTGCTGCGCTAAACTATGAACTATGAGGCTTTATTCTATGGTTGAACGACATTTAGTACACCTATATATATATACCTATATAGCTGAAGAGGAAAGAGAGATTTCTTGTATATTTCTTATATAGACCGTCTCATCGGCTCATAAATTTTGCTGATGACTATAAGCTGCAGGACGAAATGACCATTTCTTATACTACTTACTTTCGCCCCCGCTATATACTCCTACTGCTACTGTTATACACTTTTGCTGCTAATGCTGTCATCGTTTCTCTCTCTATATATACCTCCGCCTTTTAGGATGTATACCGCAAGATTTTTGTGTCTATGTATATATGTGTGTGTAGCGACACTTTTTCATCTATTATAAGATCTAATTGCCATTGTTATGTGTGTTTCCGTATGATGGGAGTATAGACGAGGATCTATCTTTTTTTTTTCTTTTTTCTTTCTTTTTTTTTTGGGTTGGATGGATTTATGGTTTGGATGAAAGGGGATGCGTTTGCTTTTTACCTTTTTTTTCTTTTTATTTCAATTTTAAAAGTCGACTTGATTTTTGCTTCCTTTTTTTTTTTGGTTATATTCTTTGTGATGATGGTTTGGGATGAGTGGATGTTATTATATACAATATGGGTATAAAGTGATTCTATTGTTGATATTTTTATTTTGTTTTTGTTAAGTATGATATTTTATTTACATATTTTGATATGTATCATAATTAAAAATTTTATATAAGTATATTTTTGTAAATAAAAATAAAATTTGAAAAAGTGTTATAAAAAATATAGGTATAGGTGTTTAAAGTAAATATGGTAAAATAAATACCATTAAATAAAGTTTCAATAAATGTAAAAAGAAAAAAAAAGTGAGAACATTTTAAAATAAATTTCAAGATTTGATTAATGATATCATATAAAACGTACCTTTACAACATTATAGATATTTTAAAAATTAGCCGATTCAAAAAAATGTCACTAAAAACCATTGAATATAAAAGCCATTTTTTGACTTTTTATTAAATTAATGAAAGAATCCGTGCTATATAATATCTAAGAAATGGAGAAATAAATACGTTTGTTAGAAAAAGCGACGATCTATAAGCATAAAAGTCAGATGAACGACACTTAAATGCTTTTTTTTTCATTTTCTCAAGCTCTCCTAGACACAGAGTGAGTTCAATAGTAAAGCTATAAACCAGAGAATAAACTACCTTTGATTCATTATTATTATTATTATTATATAGGTATATAGGTACATATCAAAATCGTAAATAAGAAAAATTGATTGGTGCAAAACCCCGCATGAGAGAGCGGTAGGCAAGCCAAGCAGGCAGGGAGGCATATATCAGGCGGGTACTAACTCACAAAAATTCGGCAGGTCATTGTTGGCTTTAATCGCGCAAAGCCGATCTCATCATCTCTCTATAAGGGCTACATATATACCCTTGCATAACTGTACACGCTGGTCTGCAATCCCAGCTACAGCAAAAACTCAACGAAGCGTGAGAAGCATCGCTATGTTATACGTATACGTACATGTATTTAAGGCACTAGGGTTATATATGTGTGTATGTATCGGCTCGTAAGAGAGAGAGAGAGAGAGAGAGAGAGAGAGAGAGAGAGAGAGATAGAAAATGAGAGAGGGTGAGAGTATAGGTACTGCTGCACACCTGGACGCATTAACATGGGAACCGAGAGAGAGAGTCTCACTCGCGAGATTTTGCGCAAAGCGTTACAGTATAGAGAGTTAGGAGTTGGAGGGGTGTACGTTCCTTCACATGTACCAATGATGATGATGATGGTGATCGTGATGGTGATGTGGGGGGGGGGGGGAAATGTTAGTTGCGGCACGTAAGCATATATAACGTAGGTGAACGCGGGCTCCTAACACAACCTTGGAGGGGTGGAGGAAAAAAAAGCGAAGGGGGAGAGAGAGAGCAGGCAATGGGGGTAGGTATAGAGATTAAGAAGAAAAAGAAGGAGGAAAAGAAGAAAGGGACTCGCGCCCTACAGTCAGTTTCACCCTGCCGTATACATATAGGAGGCAACCCCCTACCCTATTCCCCTACTCGCCACTTTCTACTGCTCTCAACCCCTCGATGTGTGTACTGGACGATTTGGACTCTGTGTGTGTTTGTTTGTGTGTGTGTGTGTGTGTGTGTGTGTCGCACGCCACCCCTCAAGAGAAAAGAAGCGTTTATAGCTACTCGTCCCACACATACACATATACCACCACACGGTACCCCGCACTGACGCTATTTGCTACCCTAGATATATACTTTTGCACTAAAAGTAAAACGTACCTGCGTGTGTGAATGTATATGTAAAAACTATTGGAATCTTTGACTTGTTGCATCAATGCTTTTGCTCTTATTTTTCCCCTTCGAGATTTTTTCACATGCGAGGCTAACGCATTTAAATGTGTGTATAGACTTAAGTATAAAGTAGATCACATATCAAACTTAAATATTCCTTGAAAAATTTTGAAAGTTTTTTTGTAGAAATTTCATGTAAAGTGAAAAAAAAAAGGCACATTGCACTATTTTAAAAATACTTTTACTTATCAAAGCCTTTTTGACATAATATTAAGTAAGTATATTTCGGCTTATGAATTGCTCGCGCAATAGCTGAAGTCGACAGACGCTACGAATCGAACCCACAACCTGTGAATTACAAAAGTGACGCTCTGCTAACTAAGCTATTCCATCAAGCTTTCATTTCATACTTTTAAAAAAAGTTATTAGAAATTAATTGATTAAATATAATAAATATTTGTAGTTAGTTTTTAAAATATTATTTTAATAAATTTTTTCAATTACATTTAATGCTACTTTTTATAAAAATTTATATCGCCCAAGAATTTGTCTAATAAAATACTCTAAGACACCGTCAAAAATAAAAAAAAAAATCTTACAACAATAATTATCAGTTGTTAGATCCAGTAAAAAATCAAGATGCGTGGATATTTATAATAAAAAGTTTGCGTTTATTCGAAAACGAGGTTGGAGGTGTACTTCATCTCATCTTTACCCCGACCATATAATACATCCATTACATTACGTGTTTTAAAGAACTGTAACGTTGTCGTTCTTTAAAGGTACTTTTGAATAAGATTTAAATTAGTTTTCTGTCTTTCCTTATTTTCGAATAACACTGTTTTGGCTTACTATACATAAAACTAATATCTTAAAGTTTTCATTTTTTTTCTTTTTACTTTGCTTTGCAAACTTGTATACCCATTTCATTCAAACCAATTTAATTTTTTTCTTTCTAAACAAACCACGTGACTGTACTCTTTAGCATGATGCAATGATATCTATAATAATTATAGTCGAAATAATTATATTAATTTGAAAAAAAATAATTTCTAACATATATAATAAAACATATTAAAAAAAAAAAAAAAAAATACTATAAGAAAAATAAATAATTTAAATCCTAAATTTAGTCTTAAAATTTCAGTTAAGATATATTTTACTACAGCACAGTAAAGCAATATAAAGCAACCATTAAAAAATAAATGGATGTCTGTCAGAAAGTAAAGCTAAATATCCACTCATAAAAAATACATATTGGTAATACTCAGACGTATGTACGTGTACTTTAACCAAGCACATGTAGGTATGTATATATCTACATACAGAAGCGGAGGCGGAAAAGGTAAACCTACGTATTGCATATATATAGGGCCCCATCAAGCGTCCTTACGTACATAGAAAGCGAAGGTCATCGCGAACTTAAAGGTTGACGATCCCATCTTGAGAAAGAAGAGAGAAGACCTTCTCAAGGCTGAATGAACAACTCACTTCAGACCCGGTCAATATCATCTAAACTTTTAACGTATAATACCTATATATCGCATATATATATATGGATGTAGGTGTACATACATTTATCAGTTTCTCTTTACTTTTCAATGCTTGAAACTTTAGTTTGATGACTGAGTGCACATACACATATTTTGCAAGGTTGACTATGAGTGGGCGAGATGTACGTACGACCTTTTAAAGTAAACGACCGATCGAGTTCGTTGTTGTTTATTCATGTTAACCCTTTTTTTACAATTTTCCTTTTTTTCTCTCTCTCTCTTTTGAACATCAAAGTGACGTGCCGATGTAATCGTTGAAAAAGTGGCTACTGCCATTTGTTGTGTTTTGTTAAGTTCAATTGTGACTTCTAGTCATATCTCACGATCTTCTATTTTCTTTTTCAATAATTTTTTTTTTTTCATGATATTTTACATAATCTTGTTGCCTAAAGCAATAAAAGAGGAAAAAAAAAATTTTTTTCTTATCTTTTTTGGCTTTTTTTTATTTACAAAGTAAATATTTAGAAGAATAAGCCGATGGAATTATGGCTATAAAATATTATTAAGAAAATACATAGTGACTACCTACCGTTATATTAATAAATTAAATATTCTAAGGCACGATTTTTAAAAGGACAAGAAAGAATAAAGCTTAAAGCTGAAATAGAATGTGAAAGTATAGAAGGGGTACACGCATATAAGAAAACTGAAAGTGTTAAAAGATAAAGTCTATCGATATAGATATATATAATTCTCATATATAAGATAAAAAAAAAGACCGACTGCAGATGCAATTCTTGAGTGTATATTATAAGCAGACAAGCTGGCAGCATAGGACCCGCAGATATCAACGAAAGTGGAAGAGAGAGAGAGAGAGAGTAAGGAAAAAAGGTCCAGATCTTATTAAAGCAGACTATGGAAGGAAAAAGTCAGGGGTGGAAGAGACCAAGCAAAATACATCCCTTCTCCTCCTCCTCTGCGCGACTTTGATCCGTGCGCAGTCATCGATAAAAATCTTGCGGGAAGGTGAGCGGACAGAGATCGGTATACATATATATAGGAGGGAGAAGATATTGTAGAAAGAAAAAAAAAAATAAGAGAGAGAGAGAGAGGGAGAGAGAGTAAAAAGCAGAGGTCGATCGATCTCTCATCTTGAATAAGAAAAGAATAAAAAAAAAAAAGAAAGGAGAGAAGGATGAAAAAGAAAAAAAACATATAAGAAAAGAGAGAAGTCTCTCGAGAGGAGAGTGTAGTATAGGATCAAGGGTAGGTGGTATATATAAAGGTGGGGGTATAGGTAGATAGAAAGAGAGAGAGAGAGAGAGAGTATGGCTAAGGAAGGAGGAAAGGTATAAGAGACGCGTGCCGGTCTCGTGCCCTAATCCCCGTCGATGACGACGAGCCTGATGCAAAAGGTGGAAGAAGAAGTAAAAGTAAGCAGGAGAGAGAGATATAGAGAGAGAGAGAGAGAGAGAGAGAGAGAGAGCTAAGGGGGCCTGGTCTCAACTGCTGCAGATGCCAACGAACGCTGCTCCGGACACCTTCTTACCTTCCTCCCTTCTTCTTCATCTTCTTCATCTTCTGCTTCTACTTCTCCTATATATAGATACGGTTGATGCCACATATGCTTATATATATATATATACTGCTGTCATCTGCAAAGACTTATACTACAACCTATATATACTACTATAGGTATAGAGGTATTGCTGATGGCCTCGGCTGTCTCTTTAGCGCGTTAGTTCGGCTCCGCGACGAATCCGCGTATAAAAGAAGCACCACGACATCAGTAGCTCAAGGAACGAGAGTAAAAGATAGAGAGAGAGATGTAGAAAGTCTATAAGGCAGGAGAAGAAAGAAAGAGAGAGAGAGAGAAAAGTAAGAAGATGAAAAAGATTGGGAGCAAACGATGAAGGTATAAGGAGGGGGGAGGGGGGATAGAGCAAACATATATCTATATATGGGTGCGAGTGAGCGAGTGTGAGTAAACGAGAGAGAGAGAGAGAGAGAGAGAGAGAGAGAGAGAGAGAGAGAGAGAGAGAGAGAGAGAGAAAACTGATCAAACAGCTGGATCATCTCGTGTGCATGCCTGCGTGATGCTCGCGGATATATTGAAGAGTAGTCGCGTGCCCTATACGAAGCTGTCTTACTCCCCCTCTCTCTCTCTTTTTTTACTCCCTCTTACACGCGCTCACCTTTCTATACATTTCTTTCGTCTTTTTCTTACTTGCTTGCTTGCTTGCATGCCTGTAGAAAGAACTGTCATACTGTCTCTTTTCTTTTTTTTCTCTCTCTCTCTCTCACTCTCTCCACGCGTCTTCAAGAGAGACGAGGATATCGCTAAAGAGCCTAGAGTTTATAGTAGGTATAAGCGGGGAGGAATAGGTTACGAGAGGTAAAGTATAGAGAAAGAGAGAGATGGAGATTCCAGGTGCTTACCGACTTTCTGATGCTGTTGCTACTGTAGCATCCCTCTCTCTCTCTCTCTCTCTCTCTCTCTCTCTCTCTCTCTCTCTCTCTCTCTCTTAGATTCTGCGGCTGATCCGTCTGTATACCTTAGATCTGTGAACGTAATATAGGTAAAAGAAGAAGCGTGACCCGCTTGAAATTTGACTATACGAGATAGAAAAAAAGAGAGGGAAAGGACATTGAGGAGGAGGAAGATATGTATATAAGGATGTATCTATATATACAGTATAGGTACTCTTCCGGCTTCCTCATTTTTATGACATTGATATACATATACCATATAGAGATATATATGCAGATCATTTAAATATCGTTGGTTCTTTAAAAATATATGAGAAGAACTACTGTGTTATGAGAGGATGCGATATGTAGGTAGTAATGTCATTTACATGACTATAAGGGGGTGTTTGGTAATGGAAAATTTTTAAACGTTGATATGATTTACATATACCTATACCGTGTGCTGGTTATTGGTAATTGTATATTTTGCATATGGTTATTTTAGGCGGTTATTTTTATCTTTGATGTAAAATGATTATAATAAATGATTTAAAAAATTATTTTGAATTTTTTTTTTTTTTCAAGGGATTAAATTTTGAAATTGCTAGTTGAGAGATTTTGTTAAAATTAAAAAATCAGGTAAAAAAAAAATAATATTATTCTCAGAAAATAAATTAAGATTTTTTTTTTATTTTTATATTTGATTTTTATTTGCTTGGACGTGACATTTTGTCTTGTACTTTTGAAACGTCTGCTGCGAATATATATATAGTTGGCAAGATGTACTAAAAAATTTCTAAGTGCACTTAAGTGTAAGGTAAAACGAGAGACAATGGGATTTTGTAATTACATATATACAAAAGGTGTTAAATATGTGATTAGCTTGAAAATTTTAACGGTACATTTTAGTCAATGAATTGTAAATTCGTAATTCATTTATATAAGCTGTGTTTGTATTAAGTAACCACCTATGATGAATTTGAATAACAAATTTGACGAATACAATAAAATACTCAATTAGAAGTAATATGAAAGAAAATTGATTAACTAAATTTCGTTTATTTTCAATTTATTTAAAAAAAAAAAACTACAAAATTCAATTTAAACAATTTAATGCTAAAATCAAAAAATAATTAAAAAAAAAAAATTAAATCCACCATAATCAGATATTCCTCTCACAATCAATAATAAACTCAATACTACCATACAGCCATATCTTTCAATTACAAAATCAATAACACAGCTTATAACAATTAATATACATTTTTTTTCTTCCCTCCTCCCCTCTTTTTTCTTCTCTAAACAACTCTCTCAAACACTTACACACACCATATCTCGAACTATCATGTTGTTTATAAGTCGCAACCCACCGTGCCAAGCCGGTTTATTATACCGAATGACACGTGTTTAGTAGATCGTGTAATTATTTCAATAACTGCACACCTTGACTGCACACATACACACGTATTATACACGTGTATGTGGTTTTAACGTATCAATTTATTTTAATTATGGTAGTTGTACGGTGCTTTCGTATATGTTGTTAGCTATAGGTTTCATTGTTTGCACAGATCACCTTTCTACTTTGTTCACTATTTCTCTTTGACTTATTGTTTTTAATTTTATATGTCTTAACCATTCACTTGCTTAAAATTATTTGTTTTTTCAATGTTGGTTGTACGTGAAGGACTGGAAAATTTGATAATGTTGCTATATGTTAAGTTTTTTAAATTAATAGTTTAATTTTAATTTTTTTAATTTTTTTGGCAAATTGATTTAATTCAATATATATAAAGAAAAAAAAAATTTGAAATAGAAGTAGGAATCATGCAATCCATCTATCTTTTGTATGTAACTTTAAATGCCTTTTTGACACTATATATTAAGTGAGCGTATTTTGGCATGTGAATTGCTCGCGCAATGGCTAAGTCGGCAAACACCAGGAATCGAACCCACAATTTATGGATTCCGAAATCTATGTTCTGCTTTCTAAGCTATTCCAATCTTTCATTTCATATTATTTGTATAAGTTATTTGAAATTAATTTATTGAATATAATAAATATTTTTAGTATAGTTTTAATAATAATTTTTCGCAACAAACGCGAGAAATAAGCAGGTGTAATTGTTTCAATGAGTGTAAAAGTTGTCGTACGAGCGTAGCGAAAATGACAATCATACGAGTTAAAAAATACTGACAGTAAGAACGAATTGTGAATACAGTTTTTTGATCAAGTTGCCAAATAATCGCTTGTTTCACTTGAGTAGCACGTAAAAAGTATATGTGAAAATGTTTTACGCATTGTATATCGTGCGTTAATATAATTAAGATCAATCGTATATTAAAATACAATAATCATTTCTCAATTAATTTAATTAAATAAAAATTTATGAAATGTATTCACAAAGTAAAATTTGGTATACAAATAAAGATTTTTCAAGACAGAAAAAGACGAAATGAAAAAGCAAGGAAAAAAGTGTGTGTGAGAGAGAGACATGAGAAGTACGCAAATAGTAAGTAAATAAGGAGGAATTGTCAAAGAGAAGTATACAGGATTATATAGCTGAGCAAATAGCACATGATTCTTGAAAGATTCATCTAGGCAAAGTATCTACTTAGCGGATGTTTTTCGACTCGTCTACACACGTGTATGTGTTGCCACGCGTCAAAAAGTTCATATACGCATTTTGACACTTGATAAATATCATTATATGTGTTTATTGTTGACGATTTTAAATTTTTTTTTATTTTGAACGAAAGGATTTTTATTAAATTTTTTATGGCAAGTTAAAAAATTATAGAATATATACAGTTATCAATGATCTTAAGAATAATTCATGCAGAATCAAATTTCTTTCTTAAAAATTCACTCGTGTTGCAACTAATATGAAATTACATAATATAATTCCAAAATTTTTCATACATATCGATTTTACGATCATGCTAATCTACTAAAATATTCATGACAAAATAACAGAATACCTATACGTGCGCGTATAGGTACAGAGAAGAGATGCGTAAAATTATCATTTGCTACTTGAATGTGGTTAAGATGTACAGAAGAAGAAAAAGAAGAAGGAGTTGTGTGAGTAAAAAGACGCGAGACATAAGAGAAAGAGAAGATAATATGGCAATGCATACATTGGTTAAAAAGTTCCAAGAAGTGTGGACACACTTTGGCTAGCACATAACGTTAAACGTACTTTAAATGGTCTATGCATGAAGACAACGGATATTTTTTATTTCTATATTTTTCTTCTTTTTTTTTTTTTAAAGAGAAAAATAATACTTGTGGTACTTATTGTGTCTACCTATACTTGCTGCATTATGGAAATTTGATTTTATTTTTTTTTTTTGTAGTTATAAAGAAAATTGTCTGGGTAAACGATTTATTTATAGATTTTTAATTGTTGTTTGATACTAAATCGAATTGTAATTGAATTGAATGAAAATTGTTTAATTGTTACTGATACCGTCACTAAAAAGTGGATACCTCTTACGTAGTTTTTTTTTTTTAAATTTTCAATTCTATGAGTATGATTTGTCTTATAAAAATGTTAAACCTAATAAATGTCAATAATTACTTATTTTAATAATTAATTGTTTGTATTATTGTTCAATTACTTCACCAGTAAAATATTTTTAAAAACTATTATGGTATTCAATTTTAAGTTGGTACAAAATAAAAAAAAAATTTTTAAATTAATTTTAATTAATTAAAAACAATAATATTAATTTTCTTTTATCAATCAATTATAAAATACATAAATTACTGATTTTGATCTCACCTATATACAAAAACAACTTATTCAATTGTTCATTTACAACTATTAATATTCAAATATATATTTAAATAGCACAATGATATTAAATATCTGAAAATTCATCCAAAAATATACATATTTTAATGATCGTATAATTTAGTCAAACCAGTTCATTATATCTATAAGAAGAAGAAGAAATAGAAAAAAAAGATAGAACTAGGAAGAAACACCTACGTATTCCAGTCTCTCCCTCCCGTTTCTCACTACTATCGTTCATTCGTTTTCTCGTCATGTAAAGCGTAAGAAAGAGAGAGAAAGAAACTAAGAGTGAGAGAAAAACAGAGAGAGAGAGAGAGAGAGAGAAAAGTGAGAGAGAGAGAGAGAGAGAGATTGAAAGAGAGATAGAACGAACAAATGGGGCGGGGGAAGCAGAAAAGTGAGACAGAGTATATGAGAATGTAGGCGTGGTTCGCGTGGCTGCTGCTGTTGCTGGCGTTGCTGGCGTGCTTGCTCTCACCGGTGCTTGTGTTCAATATGTTACCCTATGTTCAGGTATAGATTCGTACATACGCTTGCGCGAACATATACCTACTACTTTAATTTTTATGCTACCATAAAGCGACATATTTTTATTCGTGTAATGCACAAAAAAAATTATAACTATATGCTTGTTGATTATTAAAATATTAAGTTAAATAGATAAATATTGAAAATTATTGAGTTAATTTTTGTTTTAATTAAAAATAAAAAATTTAACTATGAGTCTAATGTTACTTGCGCATTTAAAATTTAAAAGAAATTATTGTATCTATGTTTCGAAAATATCTAACGACTCAAGTGAGAATAAGGAAAAGTTTGTAATCTTGTAAGTCGAATGTACTAAAAAGTAAAATAAAAATAAATTGTAGCAAAAAAAAAAAAATAAATAGAGAAATACTAAACATAAAATTTTTGTTAAACCTATACATTATAGCTAACAAAGTCTGCAACTAAACACAAAACAGTAGCTGCAACAAGGCGTCAAAAAAAAAGATGTGCATTAATTATTATATTCTTTAGAGTGGTATACGTACACAGATTGCACTTTCTCCTTTTTCTTCATCATCTAATTTGCACAACAACAAAAAACTGAACCAGTGCAATTTGTATTTTGCTCACAACATAGTCAATAAAAGCAACAGATAAACATAGAAAAAAGATTCCCCCTCTCCTTCTCTTACAAGTACACACAGTAGTTAAAAACTGCGCGAAAAAAAAGGGGGGAAGTGAGTGGGTGGTTCCAATCATCTCAAATTTACCTCTGCGCGATGCTTCGAAATCTCAGTACTAGACATTTACATTATATCTCGTACTTTTTCTCTCAAACAGAGAAGGGGGGGGTATCTAAGAGAGAGCGTCTTTTTCTATCTCTCTTACTCCCTCCCTCGTTCATTTCGGTCCTGCCTTCCACGGCATAAGGTGGGGGAGACTGCCGGTCCTCGCGAGCAAAAGAGCGAGAGAGAGAAAGAGTAAGAGGCGCACGCCAACATCTCTCGCGCGCCACGCACGTGTATACTGTATATATGCCGCCTGCACCGCCGGCGCAACAAGCACGAATTCTTTATATACATACATACATATATATATATATATATATATATATATATATATATATACACACAAGGAAAGTAGAGTGAGGGAAGGGTATGGAGGAGGGGGGGGGGAGTGAGAGAGAAAGGCAGGAACAACCCGCCACCGCCACCGCCGCCACCAACACGCGAGAGAGAGACGTGTATAGGGACGAAGAGTATAAGATATGTACAGGCGGCTGATGCTGCCACCGCCACCGCCACCGCCACTGCCGGTCGTCGTCGTCATCGTCGTCGAGTAGAAGAGCACCATCACGCAGTTGGCGCGAGACCGTGCTACCGTCAGCTTCTCTCTCTCTTGAGAAAGAGAGGTGTTATTGCAACAGTTGAGACTTTCCGAGTATACAAGTATTTTTTTATTACTCTATCTGTGTGTGTATGTGTGTGTGCCGATTTACTCTCTGTATCGTCGATATATGTGTATTTGCATAAACGTATAATCGTTAACGTACTATTATCGCAGATATATTATCATCTGTTCTTTATTCTTAAACTTACTTGTTGTTGAACTACGTTATTTAGCTGTTATATCCTAGGTATGTGAATGTGCAAGTGCTAAAGAGTCATCGATAGAGAAAAAGTCTCTGTTTGCAAAAAAAGAAAAACAACATATATCGCTATATTTACTGATTCTGTGATGTGTATACTATTTCGATTCTTATATATACTTCAACGCGTTTTAGTGATATAATAGATTTTTGGTGTTTGTTGTTTACATCAGTCTTGGACGAAGTGACTGTTATACAATACTTATACACTTGCAATTTTGAAGGAGTCAAGAGTGTAAAGAAGAAGAAGAAGAAGAAGAAGAAAAAGAAGAAGGCGTATACTGAGTTGTGCATAATTTGACTAAAGTGTTTTTTTTTGTTTATGTTATAATTATCTGCTGTTATTGGAATTCATGGATAAAACAGTTGTATATACTATTCTGTTGCATCTTTCCTGATATGTTCTTTCACACAGCTGTCATCATCATCATTACGCGCCAATGATAGCGCGGGAGTTTGTTACTATACACCGCCGGCCGGCAGTTATAAGAGTTCATTTGAATTCAGCGACGGTTTTTACTAAGAATACGATCTTATTCTGAGTTGATTGCTTTGTGTTGTATGTATCATACACTGAGTAGATACACAAAAACATACGAAACTTGCAAAGCTTGGCTGCGGTTAAGATATAGTCGCTTGAAGTTTTATTATAACGGCTGACTAAAGACATATATTTTTTTTTCGAAGAAAAAAAAATAAGAAGAGGAAGACAAAGTGTGTGATATACATACATATATACGTATAATTGCTGTTGTTTATTATAAACGACGGCCAAAGGGCCGGTAAGAGCTGCTACGCTGGGTCTCGCGGTGGTTGAAGATTTTGAGCCTCGTGCACCACCGGATGGATGCTGCGGTTTTTATCCTCGAGATTTTAAAAAACATTGGGTGAGTTTTGATGATTGGCTGTTGTAGTTTTATGTATTGTTTTATCTTAATTTAATCCCGTTTATAGATTGATTTGTGGATTTTAACTTTTTTTGTTTTTGGGAATTTTAAAGTTTGTGGGGGGGGGGGGTGGGGAGTAGATGATGTAATGGTATTACTTAGATATTCTGATTTTTTTATATTTAATATTAAATGAAGTTAATTAAGTTTCAATATAATATTATACATTGATTGTTTAATTGTTAGTTAAAAGTATTAATATGTTGTTGTTTGTTTCTTAATCAAATAGTATAAAAATGTTTTGAACATTAAGTACTTTTTAATTAGTTAGCAAAAAACAATGTAATTATTGTTTTAATGTAAACTTTTAAATTAATTAATTAATTAGCAAAGTATTAATTAAAAATAATTAACTTATGTTCATTCAATATAAGTTTGCACAAAATTTAATATTAATAAATTTGAATTTTACAAGATTATAAAATAATCTCATGTTTCTTATACAACACACCAAATAATGATTCATTTATTTTTGTTAACAATTTGTGTCACTTCCATCGTTCTCTTTTCAATGGGTTATTTATATCGACAAAACGCGAATACAAAACAACATTTATGTAATACTTGAGTTACCAATTATTTTATTTGTTCGATTAGTTTAAGTTTAATATCAAAATACAATTACAGTTGATATTTATCAAATTGTTAAATGCATATTTATTTACTTTTTAATGTAATTTTAAATTATTAACACTGTTTTGATCAAATGATTTAATTTTATTGAAGTGATTCAATATAAAAAAACATGTTATTGATAAATTAATATTAGAAATAAAAAAAAAATTGCAATGTAAAACAAAAGAATGACAAATAAGATTTTATTAATACATAATAAAGTATCTAATACAAAATACCGCTCAAATGTTTTATATGCAAAAATTCAAAATACCAATACAAGATCATTGATTTTACAAATTCAATCTACTTTATGAATAAACAATACTATTAATAACATAAATTGACGAATTTACTATTTGTTATTTTCATAAATAATCATAGGACGATGATAAGTCAGAGGGACAAAATTTAAGAGCTTAAAAAAGAGGGTATATAACAACAAGAATAAAGGGTATGGGATTTTAAGGCATAAAAATTAATATACATACACATATATCGAAAAATCTGGTAAACTAGTGTTGTAATATTGAAGACGGGGGAGTAAGGGAGGAGGAGGGGGTGAGCTTTATGATAAAAAAAGATATTAGAAAGAAAGGTCGGACGTCGATTACGACGGGTATAGAAAGAGAGAGAGATGATCGGGGAGAGAATGAGAGAGGGTTTAGCTTGATGACGTTAGTAGCTTGTGGGGCAAGGCTACTCAACGCTCGTTTTACCTACACGCGTGGGCGTTATAAGTATAGTGGTGGTAGCAGCGACGGTATCGAGGGGGAAGGTGATGGATTCTGCGACACCGGCAGCTACTAAGCGAGACACACACACACACACGCAAGTCAGGTATATAAAAGTACAGGTATATATCGGGCTGAGCAATAAAGATATAAGAGGATGAGCAGCGACTGCATGCAAAAGCTCGGTGGCGCATGTTTGTGTGTGTGTATGTGTGGAGGGAATACGGCCGTCGACTGATGTGCTTGGTCGAGCGTCGCGGCGCTAAGCGTCGGAAGTGGAGCGGACGGACACACATGTATGTATATATATATGCGCAGCCAGCAGCAAGATTATAGTCTGCATTATGTATATGATGCTTTGCGCACGCGCTTTAAAGTGTTAATGTGTCACTTGTATATATTAACGCAAAAGTTTATACTTGTATGTGTATGTATGTGTGCGGCTCTTCTTAAGCAGAAAGTCTATATACCTACTATCTAATCTCTTTATATACACCCACGCTTGTAATCTAAAGCCTGATTCTGTAAGCTTTATCTTAAAAAAAATTAAGTTACTTTTCGGAGCTTCTGATCACGACAAATTTTACTAGATCCCTTCGGCTATATTTTCATATAGTTTACTTTGTTTTGTTGATTATCAAATGTATTTTATCGATCGTACAAATTTCAATTGAACATATTTTATTTCTAACCGTACGTTAGATGATCAGACGACGAGTTGTCCGAGCGGTTAAAGCGTTGGCCTGGTATACGGAGGGAAGTGGGTTCAAATCTCGGTGAGGGAAAAAAAATTAATCGATGAAAAAAAAATGTTAGAATTGTTTTTTTTCGTGAATTTTGATAGCCAGATATTCTCCTCGACTGACATTCCTCCTCATCCCTTCTCTAAGTTATGGTACATACTTGCACGATGATGAAAAAGCATCTTTGCTTTCGAGATCGGCGATTTTACGGAGATATCGGCCGTACTGGTCCCGATATTTCCATGCCGATCCATGATATAGCATGTCATAGTTACTCTGAGTGCAGACAATTTTTTGGCTATTCTTATTTTCTTCGTACGTATCTAATCCCGTACATATCCTATGAAATCTTAACTTTAAAAATTTTTAACAAAAATGATATTTGTCGAAAAAAAAGTATAAAATAGTGCATCAAGTAATTCAAATTTTCAATATTCTTTAAAAAGATTATCTGTAATAACACTTAAATCAAATTGTTATCTTTCGAATTAATTTAACACGACAAAATTCAGATTCACCACTATTTTTAACATTTATTCTATCACGACGTCTAACACTTTTCACCATTTACCGATCTTTGTGACGACAATACGGGCAAAATAAGTGTACAACACTTTAATAATGTGACTTGTGTGTCTCGTCACGCTTGCCGGCACTTTGGCGCGTGTACTATATAAAAATATACGTGTGTGTGTGTGTACCGGATGCATCAAGTTGCTGCCACGCGCCACTATTATATACCTGCCTATCTTTCCCTTATGTCTAACAAATATATATCTACTCCCTTTATTTTACTTAATTTTTACTTAAATTATCATATTGATATGGATCTCCAGAAAATCAACCTGCCACGTGTCTGAATTTACCTAAATTTTATAAAATTGCTTACTCATTTATAGACATATAGCTTTATAAACAAGTATCTTTCTTTTCTTATAAAACCTCGCCATCGCTAATATCTTCCAAATATATATTCTTTATTTTCTTTTTTTTTTCTCCATTTTTATTAATCTTCTTGTCTTTTATATTAATTACATTTTATTCGCATAAGAAATAATATTTAATGTCATTTCGTAATAGTCCGATTCTTACATCGTTTATTTATTTTTTTTCCAACTTTTTTTTTCTTAACCAATCTAAAAAGAAGAAAAAAAAAAAAATTTATCAATCCCAAAATTCCACCAAAGACATAAATAAGCCTGCTAAATCGATAAAATAATTCATGATATCGCACTTTTAATGCCGCGCTTCTCTCTTTCTCGCGTCCATCTCATATAACTATACATATATAAATACGTATATAATGAAAAACTTGTAGCTTATATAGTTAAAAAAAAAAAACATACCATATACACATAAGAAATTCATCCATAATAAGCCAGCTATTTTTCAAATTGAACTTTCATTTTTCGTTTTTTGGTATATACGTATATATATATATATAAGCATTCATTCGCTCGTTCGCTCTCGCGTCTGACCAGTATGATAATTAACACGACCTTGCGTGGGCGTGAGGTTGAACCGGGATTGCGGAATCAAAATTCTAAGAACGCGCGTGTGTATAAAACGTTGTCGGGTTTGCTTGCTGCTGCTGTTACTGCTGCCATATACTCGATGATAGATCATCCGAAAAAAAATTTTTTTTTTTTGCGCGTATGCCAGTTTGTCTCTCTCCGCCTATATATTGTGTGTATGTGCTTGTGCATATATATTTGTATATTATGTTTTTACGTGTAAGAACATGTTTTTATAACTTGTAAAAATTTAAAATGTTTCTCTGGTTTTAAAAGCTTGATTTGTTTTTCGTTGAGATTTTACAAAATTATTATTTTTGATTTTATTAAATCAGATTATAAGACTATTTTTCGTGATAAATTCATAATTACCTTATTCAAGTGGTTTTAAAATTTTTGTTCTTGGTATAAAGTAAAGCATAAATTAAAAATATCCTGAATATTCATAAATAAGAATATTATGAATTTCATTTTAGCTGGGTATTAAATTTATAAATTTAATTTAATTTGTTGGTGAGAGTTTATCTCATTTTATATATATATATATAAATTCACACAACCCACATATATTCACACAAAATATAAGTTACGATTATATATTATATAGTTATATAAAAATAAAACGTCGTGCTCTCAAGCAATTATGTACAAAGTTTCGTAAAACCTTATAGTTATTCTTTTTATTTTTAACAACGGCGTGTGTTCAATAAACTTCAAATAAAGAATGAAATTACGCAATTGGTATATATACATATAGCAGTAGCAGCCATATAGTTATATTACTCTAAACAAATCACAATAATTTTCCATGAAACAATAATTTACCCTTGACCACACACTTGATATAGTGCCTTTCTATTACGCGACAATAGCGGCAAAATATTGTTCTGGCGTGTTGTGCTTAGCGTGAAAAAAAAAATAGGCAAAAAAATAAAATGTACATATACACACACATACTTTTTCTTAAAGCAAAATCATAATCGCTCCCATAAACCACTGATACACATTGTTCAGTTGAGCAATCGTCGCTCTATGTTGCTGCTACTGCTATGCTCATATTATAAGAGAGCGCGTTTTGCAAACTAAGAAGAGAAACACATCAAGCTCACATAAGAGAAAAAGAGAGAAAGAGAGAGAGAGAGAATGAAGTTTATTGACGCTCTCCCACTACTCGGTACAATAAAGTGCGTATAATATAGGCGCACATTTTTCTTTTTTTTTTTTTTTTATTTCTTGCCTTCTCTCCCCCATCGTCGTTACCGTCGTGTCTCTCTTTCGAATTCTCCCTTTCTCCTCGTCGTTGAAACCGTTGCTTTTTATCGTTATTTATGTCTCTATTTTTCATATACGCGTGCTCATATGCTTTTGCAAGAGAAAGAGAGCGGTCTTTTACTCTTTCTCTCTCTCTCCCTCATATGTTATATTCGATTTTTGTCAAATATGTTTTATGTCACTTAATGAGATTTTCGAAGAACTATTACCCTCTTTTTTTTATTTACAACTGGTAAAAGAATTAAATGACTAATTTGATTTTATTAATATTTTTAAAGCTATTTTTTAAAGATAAATGATAGCTAACGAACGCATATCTTTTAGATATCAAGTCAAACTAAGTGACATATAGTAACAAGCAAATGTCTAAAGTACAAAATCTTTGCTATTACCATAAGCTTACTAAAAATTAACGTTCCTGCCATATCAAGTAAAAAGACATTTTTATTAAAAAAAAAATAATAATAAAAAATAAAGTCTCAAAGTCGTGTCGGATTGATGAATTGTGTGTCTCGTATATATTTGAAAAGTCGCAACAACTGCTGTCGTAAGTGTCAAATTGTGCGTTTCAACTTATATCGTACAGACACGAACGTCATTTTGCCTTCGATGTGCTTTATTATATATGTATACGTAATTATGACAAAAAATAAAACTTGTTGCATAGTCATAGATTTGTTTTATGATATAACATCATACTATATACACTTGCTGCTTCTCACAGACTTCTCTTATATTCTATTGTATCAAGAAGATTTTTTTCTTTTTTTTTGCATATTTCATCAAGATGATTCATAGAAAATTTATCATTTATGAGATAACAATCTTTTGTATATCTACGTTTTACATAGAGATGAGTTGTTTGTGTATTAGGGATGAGAATAAACTATAATAGAAATAGCGAATAGAAGAATTTTTGCAGGATGAATAAGAAAAAACCTTTATCCATTCGGATTCTGGTTAAATTCCAGAGAGACAAAAATTATATTAAATAAATTAAAATTTTTAAAGTAAGATTAAAATTCACCTATAGACGTGATTTTTAATATTTGATTATTTTCAAATTCGAGCAAATTTTTGCGATATTTAATGAAAAGTTTAATAAAACAGCATTGAAAAAAGCAAAATGTTCAAAATTACAATAATTCAACAACTCAGCAATAGCACATAATAATACATTAAATTAAAAATTAAAAAAAAAAAATTAATATTGAAAAGAAAAGCCATACCGACACTATTATCAATACCAATCACTTAGAAAACCTTCCGAACAACCATAAAAATGTCGCAAATAACTTCAAATTACCGCACACTTATACCCACACATATATCCATCTTCTTTTATATACGTCACATCCGACAATTTTGTCTGTGAAAAGACGAATAGCTTAAAAAAGAATTCCAAGTTATAAGTATATATAAGTACGGAGTAGAGAGTATAACTCGCTACCTATATAAAAGCTACTGCTGCTGCCTGCTGCATCGACGCCAGCAGGGCGACATAAGACTGGCAGTAGCTGTAGTAGGTATATATATATACGAAGAGAAAGAGAAGCAGCGGTGTACGTCGGTTCGCCGTCATTAGCGAGAAGGGGAAACGATAAAAGAGACTACTCTGATGGCATGCCAAACAGACGAAGACGAGAAAAGCGAAAAGGGTGGTGCGGAGGAAGAGTTGGAGGATGAAAAAGAAGAAGAAGAAGAGTAGGAGGAGGTCTGATGATGCACGTTATGATGGTATATATATTGGTATACAGTATGTGGAGGAGTTGAGATTATAATATGCTCTCGTACTCGATCGTCGATCGACTTTTGTATATAATGTATATGCAGCAGTAGCAGTAGCAGCAGCAGCAGCAGCTTCTTGCATCCATACGACAAACCATGTAATAATCTCTTATGGGAGATTCGAGAGAAGACTGTAGATAGGAGGCGGATCGGTAAGGAACGATGGTATACAGAAGCAATCCTCTCTATATGTGTGTGTGTGTGTGTGTGTGTGTCGTAGTCTTCGTTGGTGTAATCGTCATCTTCATTATATACACGATCGGTAGTAGGTAGCTGCTTTCGATCTTTTTTTCTTTTTTTCTTAACTTAAGCTACAAGGCGCGTGTCGCTATGGTATAACGCATATATTTTTCATATACCGATCGAATATATCCAATATCTTTTTCTTCTCTCTTTTTCACTCTTGGTGATGGTGGTGGTGGTGGCTAATATACCGGCAGCGCCGCCAGTGCAATTAGGAAATCCATTTGATGTAATTGCGCGAATGAACGCGTAACCGGCTACTTTGCTGCGTTACATTCTGCTACATACAGATCGCTATGGGTATATATATATATATATATATATATATATATATATATATATATATATAAATATAAGTTGAGAGACTGGACAGCTGCCATGCTTAATCAACCAGCACCCCTCCTTAGTAGTCGTAGTAGTAGTAGTAGTAGTACTTGACTGATCTTTGAGAGCTTGAAAATATTTGTTAAATGATATTTATTGACGAGTAGGTATATATATGTGTCGAATGTATGCTGTAAGATCTGCTATTTATATTTTTGAGACAGGTTGTATTTCGGAATGATAAAGTTTTAATTTTTGTTGGCACTTATTTTTTTGATTTTTCTGTAATGATTAGAATCATGATTTGATAAAAATTTTTATGTATAGCGAAGATAATGTTTTATCCTACATTTTATTTGTAATTAAAGACTTTAATAAGTAAATCGATTTTAGAAACCGATTTATATTTAAGTATACGAAATTTTTTTTTAACATTAAAATTTATCTAAATCATTTAGATATGTATAGAAAACTGTAGAATTTTATTCGAATAATTTATGTTCATTAACTTATCGAGATTCTAAATCTTAGGTTTACTCATATTTGCCTTTAACTTGTTATGTAAAATATAACTCTACAAATGTGTTCTTTATATGTGAACCCAACAAAAAAAAAGTTATGGAAAAGAAAATCAATAATTATAAAGTTTAAAAAAAAACAACTACAAGCTAATATTCATATTTGTGATATTTGCAAATACGTAATAGATTAAATAAAAGATAGAGAAAAAGAGAGAGAGGAGAACACTGCTATATAGATGTTTAACATCAACTAATAAATCAATACTAACTTTTTAATTAAATACCAATGAACTTTATGAGTAAATATAATAAACCAAGTTTTAACTTCTTGTACGGTTTTACGTGTGTAAAACGAGAGAGAAATAAAACATTGAGAGAGAATAAGGCACGGGAAGCGAAAGCGAGTCAAAAAAAAAAAAACAAGGAGAGAGGGACACATCAGCTGAAAAAGAGAAAGAATAACAAATAGTAGCGGGGGTGGAAGGGGGGGGGAGAGAGAAGAGAGATGGACCAAAGCACCGATGGTATATCAGCGTGAGAAAAAAAAGCAGAGACGTCCGACTCTCAAGCACTTTATTTTAGATACGACCTATTACACCTGTAACGGTAATGAATATTTATAGATTTGGAGAGTTAAGAATCCGCCAACTCTTTTGGTTTTCGTTCAATTTTTAATTTTTTCTTTTTTTTTTCACTTATTTAATGAATTTATTTATTTGATGTTGTATTTATAAGTTATAAATATAGACGAATTACAAGAGATCAAGCCAAAGAAAAGTACCTCCATTTGGAGGTTTGTAATTTTCAATCTTAAAAAAAAAAACATTCAGAAGAAGTTTGCCTAGAAAGTATAAATTTAATTGTTTTTAAAGCCTTTAAGACACTCCAATGTAGTGTATTTCAGCTCTTAGACCGGAAGCTCATAACGCTCAACACCAGGATCGAACCCACTACCTGTGAATTTCGAAGCCTATACTCTCCGTATTGAGCTACACTGAATTTCTATTAATTTAATGTTTTATAAAAACTTTAAATGTACTTCTCTTATTTTTTGTTATTTATTACAATACTAGTTAATTACACCTTTTATAATTTTTTTTTTTAATTGTATTAAACTGAAACTTAAAATAGCGTTTATAGATTGTGAAAAATAATACAAAACTTCTGTTTTATACGAACTACATTCTTAACAACATAACTTGAGTTTAATGTAATACAAAGTGATTGTTGTTACAATACCACTATCATTAATCAACTAAAATTTTTACGTTTATGTATATAGTAAACAAACTAAAATTTTAATCATTATAAAGCAGTTTCATACAATAAACATGTTTTTTCAAAATATTTCTCTACATCTTAATATCTCTCAATATTATAATAATACAAATTATAACATATCAAGTAAATCAACCAATATATACATTAATTATTACATCACGAATTACACCTGCATACCTTGTCGATTATTCTTTAAATCTTATAATCACAAGCTCACGCGAATATTCACACTCATACACGTACATTTAAGATGCAGCCACCTACGCTTATATATAGCAAAACCAACCAAACTCGTCCGACTGGCTTACAGATTACGCATAATATATAGTCAAACGCTGCAACCGCAAGCAAAAATATATACATGTTATGTTCGTGTAATATGTAAGATATTAAATTTGCAATTTTCTAGTATAAGCTATTATTCTACACTCGGATTATTTTGCATTTATCTATTGCAGTATAGGTAAACTATTGTATCTCTATAAGTATAGGCGCGGTCTTTCACCTATTCGTTTTCTCCTGTTTTGCAATTTTTATAATACAAAGTATCTGACATGTCACGATACTTTTAAACGCATTTTAAGATATCAACTATTTTTTAGATTTCTTAAATTGTTAACAAACGTATTAATAATAATTGAAAATTTACAAAATTATCATTTTTAAAAATATTATAAAAAAAAAAATTGAAATAAAATATAAGTAATTAGTTTAGTATTTTAAATAAAAAAAGATGAGCTAATAACATCACAAAACAACTAATTAAAACAAATAACAAAAATACTCTTTTGTAATCAAATATAAAAAAAAAAAAACAACAAATTAAACATTTCTTCCTTTAACCGTAACCCAAGAAGTAACGATTATATCGAGCTGTTTGTTAGCCTGAAAATTGCAACTATAGAGAGCAGCATCAAGAGCTCAGCTCACATCTCATATATCGACACACATATAACACTTACACTGCAATCTTTGCAGCAGCAGCAGTATCACAGGATCCCTCTTACTCGCGGAAGCAGCAATTCGAGCAAATATATACGAGGAGGATAAAAAGAAAAGAGAAGAAGGGCGTCAAAGGTATATAGAAGGGTGAAGAGGAGGTCAAAAGCGCCAGAGGCAAGAGAAGAGAGAAAGAGGAGAGAAAAAGAGAGCCTGCATATGTGTATCAGTAGCAGAGTGAACGCGTGCGCGCGAGCAGCAAGCTGACGACCTTGACCGTGAACCCTGCCCTCTCTTTCTCTCTCTCTTCCACCCACCTCCGTATCCATCCAGACTCCAGAGCCTCATCCCTTCCGTGCCTCGTTTTATATACATACATATATACATAGCAAGAGCCAGCAGCATCCCAGGCAGAGAGAAGAAGATGTTTGCCTCCTCTCTTTCTCTCTCTCTCCTCTTCTGCACCTAGGAAATCAATATCGCCCCCTCCTTTAGAATCAAGCCAGTGCAGTCGGATATATGTATATATACATACGATGCAGGCCGGTCGGCGCGTGGCTGCAGACATATACATAATCTGCGCCGCGTAAACTTTGCCCGGCGCCGAGAGACGGAGAGGTGGAGAAGGTAGAGGGGTACTTATGGAGGGAGCTTTAGCCGAAGAGAGGAGTATTCCAGCAGGAGCAGCTGATGATCCCGTGTCGGGGGATAGCTATATATATATACTCTCCTCCAGGCTGCACAGGGATTTTGCACGGTCTGGTATCCCCCGACCTTGACGTTGTACCAACCGTGTGTGTGTGTGTGCGTGTGTGTGTGTCCCTCCCGCGCATCCTCCCATCACCTGATGATATATACATAACTGTATATATGCTTTCTTGCTACTATTGCTACTACTACTACTACTACTACTCCCGGCGGTCCACCCCAAGCGCAGCTCCCTCGCATACACGAGTGGCAGTATTAGTAGTGCGGGCGCAGTTATCGCGACAAGGTCGCCGCGCCCAGACTGCAGCCTCGGCTTTTGTAAAGTGCGCGACACTTTGCGCGCGGCCTTGTAACATCTATATAGACATAATTGTTATATATCGTGAACTATGCTATTCAACTTTCACCTGTCCTCTATATATGTATATATATATATATATATATATGATGATTAATGTTGTGATATTGATGATAATGTTTAATGAGTATATATACATTATACGAGAAAGTGTAACGGTTCAATAATCTTTTGTAGAATTTGTTTGAATTTTTGACTGTGATTTTTTGACTTGAAAGAATATATTAGTTTTATCACCTAGTTTCGAAGTTTATTCTTCAATTTTTGACATCAGTCATGCTTGTGTTATCGTATATATTTAATCAGCAGGTTAGTGTGTAGAATTTTTGTGTAAATATATAGATGATTTTGTTGTTGTAGTTTTAGCATTAATAATTATTTTTTATATGCAATTACTGTTGCTGCTGTTGATGTTGCGTTATACTTATTTGTACTCAAATAATAATCTTAAATTTTCTTTTTTTTTATTTATTGTATTGTCGAAGATAAATAAATTTAGATAAAAAATAAATAATGTAATTTTTTTTTTTTAAAGTAAATTATTAAAATATATAGTAACATAAAATTTTATAAAGTGAATCATTGCATTCGATGTAAAATCAGATAGATTGTAATTAAAGTCAAACATATTTGAAGACTTTAAATTTAAAACTCTATTACTTTAATTTTAAAGTTTTAGTATCGTTATTATTTAATTTTTAGTTTTCAGTCTTATGGCTTAAAATACGTATTTTAAATTTTAGTATTAAAGAACAACTATAAATTTTTTTTTAAATTAGTGTTTTATCATAATCGTAATAGCACAACAACTTTATTTTTAATCTATAAAGTTTTTATTTATTATACTGCCATGAATTCTATTAAATTATTTAACTAAACAGTCGTTAAACATATTTATATTTATTATTATACTTTATAACGTTTAAAAAACTGTGTTACATAGACACTAAAAAAAAAAAATTTTTTTTCCTTTAGCACACTCTTTTGCATCTTATCAATTCTTGTTTCATTTTATTTGTACACGTGATGATACTTTCAAATTTATATCACAAAGTATTTATCATTTTCTTCGTTAAAATTTTATGAATCACATACAAATATATATATACAGCACGTACTAAGTTATAATTTGTTTATACTTAATTGGAAAATAAAGTCACGCATTACATAATAACTTACGTAATATTATTGCTCGATTATTTAAGAACTAATATAAAAATTAATTTTTAATCAAAAACTTTATAATTTTTTTTTCTTTTATATATGTCAATATACCTACTAAAATACTTACTAAATCTAAAATCAAGAAACTCCAATACACTACCAATATTTATTTCAAATCAACAAAACCAGTATATCTTTACTTTTTATTTAACTTTAAACCTTCATCTATATAACGGTACCACAGCTTTAATCTGAACATACACACATAACTGGTGACCCTCTTTAACGTTCCAGCATGCTAAACTTTCTCCCTCCCTCCCTCACCTACCCTCTTTTTCTCCCTACAGCATCTCTCATCTGCTTGCCATATACCTATATATACACATACCACCCAACAGGGAGTATGAGATGCGCTGCACGCGTGGTGGTGGTGGTGGTGGCTTCTATCGATCGCGAGAACTGCTACAGCTACTATATGCTCTGCTGTTACTGACCCGGTCCAAGTTCGAGGCTGGACGTTATACACTCTCTCTCTCTCTCTCTCTTGACGCGTTACCGAGGCGACCCAAGTTCGAGGTCATATACTGTCTATTCGTATAGTTTGTTTTCTTTTTATTTCTTTCCTTCTTTTGATATTATCTGTTTTTGTATGTGTATGTATGTATGAATGTATGATGTTTTCTCGCTTTATCTTTTTTAAATGTTTAAATTTTTGATTTTTTTTCCTTTTTTTTTAAGTAGGCAAACCTTAAACGTTGTACATTAATTAAAGTCTACGTATGAAATACTGTCTTTTGTCAGTATATGTACTTTAAACTAGTGCAAAAATATCATACATCATGAGGTAGTAATAATAGCTGCAAAATTTTACAGTTGATTAAATGTTAGTTTATACGAGACTATTTACATATCGTAGTCTACATTGTCATTAAAATATAACGATTGGCTAATTTTGTGGAGTATCTATCTATAGTTTAATGATACTAATATTAACTTGTAGTAGCTAATTGAGCATACTAGTTTCGAAAACCAAGCCAAATTTGTAGCTTTGGTTTATTATTTTATCAGTGTTTTTACGTACTGCTAATGTCAGACATAATATTCATTATGCAAACGTGTGTGTGTTTATATGTGATTAAAAAAAAAAACTAGTTTTTACACAATCATTAATTTTGGTATCTCTATATATTTTAAAAATAACCGAGGAAAGAATAAAAGTTTATAAATTAAAATAAAAGAAATTAAAAGAAAAATAAAATAGTAAAGAAATAGATCGTAGTATTTAAATTCATTATTATACGCTATAGCAAATCTTATAGATTAGAATTTTGGATAACAATTAAATGATAAACTATTATTTCGGATAATATTTAATTTTAAATCTGTTTTACGTCACACTAACAAATTTTATTATTCACAACGAATCATTTTATTTTAAACTTGCAAAAATAGAGAGTGATTGTCGTCACTTGATGATGATGATGCTTATCTTGTTATTTTCATAATTATTCCTTATTACGCAACATTTATCTTTAATACAGACGCTGATCATAGCATTAGTTCTTGTTGAAATTAGCTAATCATATTATTGTTACAGAATTAATATTTTTTCTATTTGTATTTGACTATTTTTATTTAATTATTTGTCACAATCATTGTTGTAATAACAATACAATTGATATATTATTATTTAAAGAGTATTTGAATTAATTTTTTAACTAACAGTTATTTTATTAGCAAAAATAAAATATTTAATAAACATCTAATAGTATATCTAATTGAAAAGTGTGTTTATTTTTCTGTAAAAAAAATTTGCAGTAAATCAATAAATTTTGTGAAGTGAAAGGGAAATAGAAAATAAAAGTTTAATTTTATTAAAGGGAACAATAGAATGGTGCCGATAATTCGTATTCACTCTCTGGTCTTGTAACTTTAATTTATCTATCCAATCAAGTCGTTTTTTGCTGGCGCAAGACTTCCGTTCATGTGTGCATGCATATAGTGTCCAAGTTAAGTGAATAGGTGAGCGAGAGGAAATGATAGTTATAGAAGGAGGTATATGTGGGAGAGGTGGTGGATAGAAAAAGGGATACAGAAAAAACAAAAAAAAAGGACGCACGAACGGGCCTTGCGAGATACACCTGTTGGTGGGAGTTGAAAGGGATCCCTAGCTTCTGATCTTATTCTTTTTTTTTTTAATCTGTTTCTGTTTACTTTCTTTTTTATTTGCAAAACGAAAGTGAAAAGCTGCCAAATGAAGGGATCCTTTTTTAAACTCATCTTCATTTTTTTTTTATATCTATTCTGATTTATTTATTTTACTTGTTTATTTATTTTTTTTTTTTTTTTTTTTTTTAATTTTTTTTTTTTTATATAAATATTATTTTTTTATTTTTTTTTTTTTTTTTTTTTTTTTTTATGTTTTTTATTTATTTTTCTATTTTTTTTAAATATTTTTATTTTTTTTTTTATAGTTTTATATTTTTTTTTTTATTACAATTTATTTCTTTTAATTTTTATCA
>JAPYZE010000911.1:0-34974 GCA_030522805.1 Leptomastidea abnormis
TAAGCGTGAGAATTGCCTAATAAATGCTTAACTATTAGCTAAGGACCCATTTTTAGCGATATATTACCTAAGAATTACTTAACATTTCTACCAGGGATGTATTGTCGAGATATAGTAATACAAAAAAATTATACGTGTAAAAAAATAATTTCATTCAAGTTATATTGTATACATGTAATATAGACTGTAGATTATAATTACAAAAACTGCAGTGCTGGATTAAATTTGACTAAATCTACCAACGGTTATCTACATCCATCACAAAAAAAAAGTAATAATTAAACACTACTATTCCACGCCTTGTTTTTTTGTATAAAAAAAGTCAAAAAAAAAAAAATTCTAGAAAATCAGGTCAGAACAAAACAAAAAACACGAGACAACGAAAAGAGAGTGCGACAATGGTCGATGACACACGCGTCATCATCCCCGACAGGGATTTATTATCATTGATGTGTGTGCATAGAGCGCGCGCGGGTATCGAGGCAAAACATGATGAATCGCGCTCCACTTCTCGCATATCGTATACGGACTAGAGCCATGTCGCTTACGCTCCTCGAACTTCACGCATCTAGAGTTGCTACTGCCGATGGCTTTTAATTAATCGCTGCTCGATCAATTTGTCATGGGCCGGCTGCTGTTGCTACTGCGAAGAAGACCTGGACAAAGCTAGCCAAGGAGAAACTTTCCGAGATTGGAATGCGTCGTTTTTTTTTATGTTTATTTGAAACGTCGACTTTGATGTGATGACAGTGGACGCACAGGCTGATTGAAGTGACAAAAGTTTGAAAATTGGAAAAAACCTTTTCAACCTACGAATATATACGTAAAAGCTCGATAGGAGATCTAAAGTAAAGTTTGTTTGAAGTTTAATCAAAATAGTTTGACCTTTCAAATTTTGTTTCTATAATTTCTGATACGCAACAAGTTTTAGTTTTAATTTATAGGAAGCGTGTTTAGTTACATTAATTATGTGCATTTACACTCTTGTCTACTTATCAAATAATACTTTGATAAGCTTACGTACGTTTGAATATAACATGTAACATTGATTTTCCAAATGAGTTCAAATTATTTGACAAATAAATTTTAAGAATTTTTTTATATAATTAAATGCTTTAAAAAACTCAATTTGAAGAATTACAGTACAAAATAATTGACGACTAGATATTTTTTATGTGTGACACATGTGACTGTCGACAAATATTAGCTCTTATAATAAACTATGATAGAAAATAAGCCTATAGAATATCTTCATTTGCAACGACACAAAAGAATCTTTGGCTTGACACGTGTGTCGCCAGAATATACTTTGGATGAAAGCCCTTAGATTCTTTTGTATGGTGTATTAGTAAAAAAAAAAGGTCTATAGGCTGAAAGAGGTCTTATCGGATTACAGTGAACAGATGTTTGAAGATGCTTTTTCTAAAAATATTAATGTATAGACTTTTCAAAATATTTATTGTAATCAATTTTTATTTTTATTTTTTAAATAGTTTATTTATTTTACAATATTATGATTCAAACAAATTTTGATATCAATATTTTTCCTAAAAACAATTGACTGTTTTGAAACACAAAGTTTACAATAAACAAATAAAAAGTCAAAAATAGTTGGATTTCAATATTTCACGAAACATTTTAAGTTTATAAATTTTGAATCAAAACGGCGAGAGCTTTGTTACGTTCAACACCGATCGGTGAAAAATCGATCCGCTCAGACATTCACTCTTGCCAGCATCCCAAGCAGTAACAGCAATCCAAAATTTATATATATAGCTATTGCCACTGGAAAAGGGGGAAAGTACTCGAGCGGTCAAGGAGGCGGAAAAGGTAAATAAGAGCAGAAGGAAAGATTTTCAACTTCCTCCAGCTACGTTTTCGCAAGCTCTTCCTCTTATTTCGATTGTTGCTTCTTTCTTTTTTCTTTCTTTTACTCGAAGAAAACTTTGAAATGGAAACCTATAATCAAACCCAACGTTTACCAAAAAAAAGTAATTCGTAAAAAAAAAGTAAATATTCATAGATTGATTTTATTGCTTCCTACATCATCATTCGGTAATCACTCAATCAATATCAATACAAATATTAATGTCTCAACTACAGGGGCAGAATAAAATTTTATGTACAAAATAATCTTTGGGCAAACGTGTCAAGCAAAGCTTGATGAACGCGCGATTAAACACACGATGGTTTGATAAAGGGGGGGGGGGGGGGGGGAGGGGGACACAAGGCGGGGGGGGGGGGGAACCCCAAAACGCTCGTCATTCAAAGCTTCCCTCAACGCTGATGAGTTGATTCTCCTAAAAAACAATGCAGTAATATTTTCGCGTGGGGGGCTTGCAGGTAATGGTAGATATTCGTCCCCTTCTTTGCTCGCAAAAGTAACCAAACAAAATCCCCTGTTACTGCAAATTTGCGTGTGTATGTACGTGTGTGAGTAGGGGTTGGTGGTGGTGCAAAAATCGAAGCGCGCGCGCGCGATGTCGAGGGGCGGGAGCGAGAAATAATGGCACTGGCCTCTCTCTCTTTCCCCGATGATTCATCGCGACGCTGGCGGGCGCCAGTGACTACTATATGGTTACAACAACGAGGACGACGACGACGACTGTGTGCCACGACGACTACGAGGGGTGCATGCCGAATGAGCGAAGGACCGGCTCGTATATAGGTATATACATACGCGCGTGGCGAGAAGATGGCGAATAATGAATGGGGGCATGACGCCACGGAAGTGCCGGGCGAACTGAGTCTTTTCTTTTCCACTCTCCCTCTTCACACCCCTTTGCACTGCTCCTCCTCCTCCTTCACTTCCTCCTTCTTCTTCGTGACTGCTCGAGACGCCAGAGGCCATACACGCCACGCAACCATGACGAACACCTTCTCGAAGGCGAGCAACACCACTACCATCACCAACACCATCTACCCATCCCCTTTGGCCTGTCGCGTCTCATTTTCTCATGACAATGCCGCCTGCATCCCGTATACCCCATATCACCTTCTTCGCTTCGCGGCGGAATTTATGTGGCTCTCAAGAAATGCAACCCTGTACTGCTGCATGTTGCTGCTTCCGAGCAACGGATTCCATGGTGTATGATTTTTATGCTTTCTCCCTCCATGACGTGAGTCTAACCGTGATTTATATCATACACGCCGTATAGAACGGAACTCTACGATGATTGTTTGAACACTGCGTCGTAACAATCTGTATATCATACTTATACATAACTTGGCCTCTGTAAGCCGTGACGCTCCTTTAATATCGCTGTAAATACAGTATATGATATACACATACCTATTTGAGAAATGTTAAAATAAAAGAAAGAAAGAAAGAAAAAAATGGAAGAAACATGGCGTGACGATGTTGGTCGTGATTAATCAAAAGAATGGCGTAGAGCCCAAAGGGGAAAGATTTCCGAGCCAAAAATATATAGGTATATGGGCTGAGGGGGAACTCTCGACGAAGCAGCGAGTAGAGAAAGGGAGTGGAGAGCAAGCGAGGGCTTGTAAGCGAAGGGAGTATAGGTATAGTCTCTTTCGCGGCTAAATTATGGAAAGGAGGGCGACGGGTCGAGGTACTCGCGAGTAAGGGACAATGAATAATACAATTGTCTAGCCTGACGACCCAATGCACACTGTCACGAAAGTATTCTCTTTCTCAATCCCTCCCTTTCTCTCTCTCTCTCTCTCTCTCGTTTTCTGGCAGTCTTACTCCCGCTGCCCTGATTTAAACTCGAGCAGGAAAAAAGATGTTGGAAGGCCGGGAAAGAAACGTGAAGTTAATGGATGATGATGAAAAAAAAAAAACAAAAAAACAATTTAAGTGTTTTCGGTACTTAACAATGCAATAAGCAAGTCAACTTTATTTCCTGACTTCATCATGGAGTGTGAAGTATTAAATTTAGAAAGAGACTAATATACAAGGATGTAAATACATTCAAAAAAATTTGGTATATAAAAAACAAAATAATCCAATGATATTTGCAACTTATTTTCTCTTTCAAGATGATGATGATGATGCTGATGGTCATGCTGTCCGTTATTGAAATGAAAATCGTGCTCGATTGTTAAATTACAATTACAATAGGTCGTTACAAAGTGAAAACGGGAATATCGAGGAAAAATAAGCGGGAAGAGAAAAGAAAAATGGGAGTGTGGGCGCCTTCGAAGAAGCTGATTACGAGTCAGGGAGCTTGCCGAAAGGGGAGGGGGGGATGGGATAGAAGAGGGTGAGAAAGAAAAGAAGATCGGGCGGGGAGTAAAAAGTGAGATGGAGAAAGATAAAGAGTGCACGGACGGACGATCGATATCGGAGAACGCCTCGGCGCCCCAAGAAAGGAAGGAGGCTAGAGCTGCATGAGCTGCGATTTTAGGATCCCCGCGGACACGCGCCAACCTCTTTTTATTCTTCTTCTTTTTCTTCTTTTTTCCGCGTTGCTTTCTCTCCTGGTGGCGATCATACTTTTTTTAAGCTTCTTTTTGTCCATCTTTCTATACTTTATCTATACCAGCATCGTTTTCTTTTTTTTTTTTTTTTTTTTTTTTGTTTTTATTCTTTTTTTTCTTTCTTTTTTTTCTCCTCTTGGACTCAATCGCCGTCGACACCGCCAAGTGGTATTTTTTCTGCTGGGTGCCTCCTCTTGGACGCAATCGCCGTCGACACCGCCAAGTGGTATTTTTTCGGCAGGGTGCAAGTCGATTATTTTTAACCTCTCGGTAATAATGGTTAAAACTCGCTTGGGAGATATGGTGTAGCCTCGGGCTGTATTTCGAAATACAATATTTGCAAAAGAATGGGTGTCGGAAAAAAAGAGAGAGAGGAGAAAACGACTGGCAGAAAAGGCAAATTTTTTTTTTTGGGGGGGGGGGAGATTCGTTGTTGGTTAAGCGAAGCGTAATCATTATTGCGCGCTAGAAAGATGGACGCGAGCAGAAGAAATTAAACAATAAAACTTTGTAAAAGCGAGAGGAAAATATATTTAAATGCCAAGCTGCAGCTATTCTTGCGCTGACATATTACGGTAAACGATCGCATAAATCTTTTGCAAATACAGCAGCACATTGTTTCGCGCGCGAATGCAACAGAATTTAAAATCCCGAGGCCGAAAAAGAGGTGAAGAATAAAAGAGAAAAGGAGAAAGAGAACGAGAGGGCGAGGCTGTGCAGTTATAAGCAAAAACGCAGTGACGGCATAAGGCTGAAGAGAAAAAAGAGAGAGGGAAGGCATTGCTTGGTATTAAAGCTTTATCACTTGCGGTAATAACACAAAAATAACAAGTTCTTACTTCGCGAGAAGCTCTGGTAATATCCAATTCCAGAGCTTTTTCACCCTCCCTCGCACCTTATCTCCTTCTGCTCTTCCTGCAGTAGAACGGGCAAACAAAGCGCGGTGTAAAACGATGGGAAAAAAGAGAAAGGAAACGAGAGGTAGAGAGAAAAAAGATATAAAAAACAAAACCAAAGATAAATGAGAAAAAAGGAGGCAAAAAGAGAAAAGCGGCTTTGCAGAGCGTATAGCTAGCGCTAGCTGCTATTTTTTCTTTTTTCTTTCTTTCTATTTCGAATTCCAAAGGCACGGCCCAACAACAGCTGCAGCTAACCAAATCGAAATCTCGCTGCGGCTTAAAGAAAAACAAAGTTCGCAGCACATTTTTTAATGAAGTCTTTTGTCAACGTAATTACGAAGGATTAAATTTTAAAAAACAAAAGAAGCAAAAGAAGAAGTCGCGAGTAAAAGACAGGCGACGAAGCCGAGTGAGAAAATGCAGTGCATCTCGCGTCTTTTCCCCCTTGGCATTCCTTTGCAAACTTTATATTTATCGATCGACGAAGAAATCCAAGTTCCCGCAGTGGTGCTGGAGCGTCCCCTTGAAAGTTTAAGCCGGATAAGAGGCGTGAGAAGTGAGAGTACGAGATAGAAGAAGAAGAAGAAGAGACGAGGTCGTGCTCTTTCTCTCACTCTTAGTGGGTCGTCGAGGCTTGTGCTCTCGGCTGACGCAAAGACGGAAGACTCGGTGCCCGAAACAAAGCCAGTCGACCACCCAACCCCCCTGCAGTTCTCTTTCTCTCTCTAACTCCTTCTCTTCTAGAGTCAAGGACGTGTTTGCCGAAAGCCAAGAGATCGGCCGACGCACAAAGCTCGTTTTGATGATTGGTATAAGAGCCGCGAGACTTAATACTACAACCGAGTTGAAAATGAGGAGGTGGCAAAAGCTCGCTCAGGTCAAAGCAGCAAGGGAAAGTGGAGTGGAGAAAAAAATGCCATGAGGCACTACTACTATCCGGCTAGCCTTGCTTGGATACTCTGGGTAATTTAATTACTTTCAGTAATTGACGACGCAGACACTATGGTAGTGCTACTTTGTTTACGGCCAGGTCAGACGGACAAGGAGCTTTCGTCACGCGCTTTAATTATGCAGAGTGCGCATTCTGAAAGATATAATATCGCAACAAACGAGGTTTCTCCTGGATTTTGAAAATATAAGTAGTGCGAGTCGGTGTTTGGTCAGACGTACTTCGGTCAAAGATATACGGAAAAAAAGTGTCGGGTTTATAAAGGATAAAGCCGCGCAGAAATAAATATCTTTATGAAAATAGAAACAGAGAGAAAAGAGAGGGCTGAAAGAAGGAAGGTGAAAGGAGAAGAAAAAGAAGCGAGAAATGTTTTACATCATTATGATGCAAAAGCCAAGTTTGTTTTTGAAGTCGCAAATAAAGCAAGGCAGGATGGAGTGTACCACAGAAACTAATAGGAAGGCGCGAGATGGAAGGAAGTAGAGGGTGAGGTGGAAGAAACGAAGATAAAGGACAGATAAGAGAACAGAACTCCCAAGAGAAAGAGAACGGGTTTTCCTCCCCCTCTCTCGCAAAGTTAAGCCGCTTACAAATGCAAAAGTCATTTGCATTTAGCATCGAAAAAGAGAGAAAGAGAGAGAGAGCCCGTGCGCGTTATAATCGAATGCTAGTGGCTCGAGAGATGCTTTTTCCGAGAAACGCGGTGGAGCGGCATGTTTGCTTCCGATTTGCGCTTGTATCGTCGTGCTTGTGTTGTCGTGCCCCTGCTGTTTTCTTCGTGTTTATCGAGATTTGGCAAGAAACTGGCTAAGTCTGGCTGTTCCAACTTTGACGCATAATTTTTAGTTCCGCCGTAAGCTCTTTCGGAATAGAGACAGGCTTCTGATCACTTGGACTTAACGGATACGGTTAGAGTCAAGGTTGGAAAGTATATGAAGGTCGGAAATATTTCCGATATATTCTGTGCCAAATAGGTTTCCATGCAGAAAACTTGTTTTACAAGTAGGTATATGTTATATCGTTATTATGTATTTTTTTTATATGAAAATTGTTTGTTAGTTTTTTAAAAGTAAATTTTGGATGTGCAAGCTTGTTAGAAGGATAATGTTACAGGGGAATATGAAACTTTTCAAAGTGTAGAAGCTGTCAAAATCCTTGACAGAATATTTAGAAGGCACTTAAAAAGTATGGTTAAATCTTCATTCGTACATCATAAGAAGATAAAAGCTAAGTTTTGACTTGCGTTCATTTTCACGGAAAATCATAAGCTGCTTTGCAGAATAATTTACGGTTCAAACAACTTACTATCACACCCCCTTCTCGTCTATCCTCTCTGACTTTTTTCTTTCAACTGATGCTGTTTTTGCGCTCCCGTCAGGCTATTTAAAAGTCCAGTACTACGATATAATGCAATGGCTTATAATGCACGAAATAAAAAGCAGTATTTCCTTTCGCTAATTAATGCAAATACGACTGTGTATATGCGTCTCTCAAACAAAGACATTTCTCATTAATTTTTTTATTTTTATTTTCATACATGGATTTTATCGCACAAGCTTTTTTATTAAGATTGCTGGATAGATAAAAAATTAAATAAAACAAACTAACAACATATAAAATTAAATAATCAACGTATATTTTATAAGAAAAAAAAAAATAAATAAATAAAAAAACATTTTTAAGCTCGGATTAGTAAAGAGCGAAACCTTTTGAAAAGACGTTTTCAGTATAGGAAGGATAGAATTTAGCGAAAGCTCTGCTTGTACACAAAACTACATTCCATGTCGTACGTCGTTATTCCAGTAGATTTACAGCCAAACACACACACACACACACACGGATATGTGTACGTGCATGTCCTTTTCAGCGTCCTTGGTAGAATTTCGACGCGGAATACAAACGAAGGAGGAGGAGGAGGAGGTGGAGGGAGCGCAGCTCGTACGTCTTCTGCTGAGAAAGAGAGAGAGAGTTAAACCGGAGGTCTTATCTCGCGAACGAGGAAGCGCACGTTAGCGCCGCGAGACGTAGTTTAATATTCTATTTGTGTACGTATATGCAGGAGCTTGCACTCCCCCCCTCTTATCCCAGAAGTTCACCACTTGCAACGAGCCATCAAGAAATACACACTCGAGACAATTAAATAGAGATGAGCTTGATTTAACGAACTCACTCGTGTTACTTCGTTAAAATTTCAACTTTGATTTCATTTAATTTGTTTATTAGTTTTATTTTCAAAATAAATTTCCGGAATACGAAAAAAATTTCATAAAATATCGAAATTCGATGCAGAGATATACCGCTTGGCCCTAAACAAAAACAATTATTTGAGTTGAAGTAGGTCGAGGGTCGTAGGTGTGTTGTAAGAATTTTAGGATCCCACAAAACTGAGACATCAAATTTCAGATGATTTTGCGGCTTCGGCACTCCAAACGTGCGCCTGCGATTTCGTAATTTAGCTTTAGCAGAAAAATAACGTAGGGTGTAAGACATAAAATGAACAAACGAATTCGATCTTCGATTTTTGCAGAAGGAAAGAACCTGAATTATTTTTTCTTTCCCTTCTTTTTCTTACGTCATCTGCCTTCATCTCATCCGAAAGGAAAAGGACAGAGAAATTCGCCCTTTCATCTAAAATTTCACGGCTTCCATCAAATGAGCCAGGCCAAACGAAAACGTAAACGTATCCAAATGTGCTTTCTAGCGTATTTCGGTTGCTTCTTCCTACCCTTCTCCTTGCACTGCTCACACCACGTGCTTAGGAAGATACTACCCTCCGCAATACTCGTGTTCCAGTCAAGCGTTAAAACATCTTCCCTTCTGACTAAGATGAAATTGAAGATACTACAACTGTCAAAGGTGTCTTGTAAATATGTCACGATCATAGGCTCGACTCCGCATAATAAAATATTTTTCTCAATAAAATGAGGGAGAATTAATTCGAATCGACATTCGAATAAAATAAAATTTACCTTCATTTCTTTCTTTCTTTCTTTACAATAAACTAAAAATTTAAGAATTGACAAAAAATTTTGACAAATACTACTCTGGCTGATCCACAAAACGAGCGCAACGAAGCAAGAATCGAATGTTTGTGACTTTAGCGTATAGCATAGTAGTTGTATCTATCGAGCGAGAGCTTTTGATGTAGAAGTTGGAAAAAGTAAGCTCGGGATTCGGAAGAGAGCAGAGAGAAGACAGGCGAAATACGTGATTTCAAAGAGGTAGTGGGTCGAGTATTTCGCATGTCGGGAGTGAGCTCGAGAAATAGACGAGTGGAATGATGGAGAGAGAAGCTGGAAAGATGGAAAGGCCAGTCGAGCCATAAGCTTCGAAAGAAAGGTTGGTATAGGGAGGGAAGAAGCGTTTGGGGTTTGACTTGTCATTGGCAGTCGAAAGCCGTGAAGAGGCGCGTATCCCCTTGTCTAGACACTCGTCTCCTTTTCTCCCTTTATATTATCTCTCTCTCTTTCTTCATCTCGCTCTTTTCTTCTCTTTCCAGAGAACGGGAAATTCAGTAATTCACGTTAAAAGCTTATTTATCTTGCGTAGAGAAGAAAAAAAAGAAGAAGAGGAAGAAGAGAGTTGGAGACTTTGGGTGGAGAGATTTCTTTTTACGGGATTGCTCGGTTTGTAAAAGAATTACAGGAGCCATTACGCAAAAGTAAACACGTATTTTATGTTTTTGCAAATCAATTATGAGCCACGGAGAAAACGACGAAAAAAATACCAGCTAGAAATCTCGTGAAGTACTTACTCATTCCTTAATGTTCCATTTATGTCAGGATAGAGATGTACGATACTTACCTAGAATATACAAAACAAATTATCAGTTCATGGACTTTTTATGTTTATTATTACATATGTTATTTTTAATATATGATGATATTATTGTATACACATTTAGTAATAATAAAGATATTTTTATAAGATTTTATTGATAAATTATAATAAAATAAAATTTTATCAAAAAGTAATAAAATCGAAAATTAACGTCTTTGAAATCGTTGGAATTCAAATATTTGCAATCAAATGACTTTCCAGCAAACCAATATCGGCTGTGAAATTCTTCTCACCAGCCACACGTAAATCATCGAAAATTTCATATAAGTTGGGCCTTTTACGAAGCGATTGAAATTCTAACGCTTCTCTCATGCCTATATACCTATATCCCCTGTGGCACACAAGAGCGATATCCCGTAAAAATTTGCGAAATCTTAATTTTTGAATTCCCGAAGAGGCTGGTGCTTCTGCTGCTACAGCAACGTGCTTTTACGCGCTACTAAAGGTATCCAGTAGTAGTAGGTAGTCGGCTCCACGCGAGAAATTCTCTCACATCTTGGAACAGCAGCAGCAGCTGCCTGCGCGCGTCGACACGCGAATTCCTTACTGGAATTTATGAAATTCCCAACAGCGGTATATAAAGCTGCTGCTGCTGCTGCTGCTCCACTGATGCTTAGAGCTGAAGTGTAGTTTTGCCTGAGAGACACACGATGGCTTCGTTGGCATATACACAAGAGCCGAGAGATACGAGGCCCGCAGCTTGCGAGTTTTGCCTCGTAAATCATTGATTGCCGTAAAATCGAAAACCTCCTCTCCTTCTCTTCCCTCTATCCTCTTATACGTGGGAGGGTGTTGTGAGCTATAGACAAGAGAGAGAGAGAGAGAGGTGCTGCGGTGGGGCGTAGCGACCAAAGCCACCGACGTCGTCGTAGTCGGCGACGCCAACGATGCCGGCACGTAAAGCTGGAAGAGCTATATAAGGCAGCCAGCCGCGGATCGATGTAGTGGCGAGTGTGGCGCACTCGAGACCCAACCAGAGCGTACGGGAGATGCAGCTCTCTTTCTCTATACTCGTACATATATACCTATATACACGTACAGCTGGAGAGTTTTGTACCTCTCGAAAACCAAATTCGAATCATTTGTTTGCCAGACTTTTGAGAATTCGATTTTTCAGCGTCTGTCTGTCTATCTGGCTGTAAGATGAATCAATTGTTCTACGCTTGAATTGATGGAAAAAGTTTGTAAAACTGATACTATATATTGTAAGTAAGTAGGTACATATATATGACAATAAAATCAATAAGCAACGGATATATTCATTAATAATTTTCCGTTAAATTTTAAATAAATAATGAACGCTGTCTCATTGGAGGGATAATATTATTTTTAAGCATAAAATATGTATATTAATTGTTCGAGCATTAATTTTCATAATCAAATAATGGATGAATGATTACAATGGTAATCCTCTTGGCGGTGTCCTCTTTTTTTACTCCATAAATTAAACAAAGTACCTGCGCGCGTACTTCGACTATAAGGCACACACACACACAGTATATATATATACTTATAAGATAAATAGAAGTGATCTATAAAATTTATAAGCAAAAGTTTAAGTGCCGAAGACAATTTCACGCTCTATTTTTGGCTCTCTGGCCTCTGGCATAATAATAATAACTCTCTTGCAAACTGTCGTTGACCTAAAATTTCATGCGCCCTGGATTCCTTTCAAATTTTCAACTCGCTTCTTTATTTCAAATGAATCGAACGATAAATACGTCATACATATAAATACAACTTGAGAGAATAATTTCAATGGTAAAAAATAAAAGAAAAAAAATTTCACCCATATATTATATTCACACTCAATTGTAGTTTGAACAAAAACATTTTTTTTTTTGTTTAAACACGTTAATCTTTACCTAGTGCATATACTTTTAGTGAAACGGAAAAAGATGACAAAAAGCGCCAAATCATAGATCGACATGATTGACGGGAGATGAAAGGGCAAGAAAAATCCGACAAAGCTTTTACCTCGCAATCGATCAGGAGCGCTTAATAAATATGCAAATTGCCGCTCGCTTTAATAACGAGCAAAAAAAGAAGTGATAGAAAGAGATATTTTTCAGTTTATCATTTAAGTGAATAAACCAACTGCTGCTGTGCGCTACGCATATCGGTTGAAAATAGTATAGACAAGCATAGATGCATACACATTCTATACCTCCGTTTTACAACTGCCGCAGCGGTCAAATAAAAGTTGCGTTGAGGGCTTGGGAAAGCCGAGAAAGGCGAAAGAAAAAAGGCCAAGCAGTGCAGTACAGCCTCCTCTTCTCTTTCTTTTTCTCCGAGAGCGCAAAAGTCAAGCCGGAAGCTCGGCAAAGTACAAGAGTACAAGGGTGTAGTGTGAGCGAAAGCTCGCGAGAAAGAGAGAGAGAGAGAGAGAGAGAAGAAAAACGAGCAAGAGAGAGAGTTCTTTTACCCGACACACGCCGTTACACTTGCACCGCAAGCTCCCAGTACCCACCGCTACCACCACCACCACCACTAGCAGCAGCTTTGGATCGTTCGATAGCGCACGCGTTCCTTGTCTCTCGGGCATGTACACTCGGCCTTTGTCTATACCTATACGTGCAAACTAGCCACGATGCTAGCTGGAAGCAGCCAAGAATAGAGTATAGGCCCGGGTACACCTATATCGCTCGAGGAGTGCGTTGGCAATTTGCTTATGCCTGACTGTACTCACCCAACAATGACGACGACGACGATGCCAGTGCTCTTCATAGCTGCTTGTACAAACATCGACCACATCGTATCTTTGGCAGTAGATGTCCGAGCACATGTGTGTATATCTTTATAAGATACGTAAATAAAAAAAGAGCAGAGCTTGCACTGGTCAAACGTGTTATATAAGCTGCGAATATAACCGTACAATTTCGTATGAACTGTCTTATTGTAATGGACTACACTGCCATACCTATGCCTAGCAACAAGTACATCGAGCAAAGAATGCGTGGGGGTATTAATAATATCCGAGCAAACGACTTGCTCGGTAAAATCCAGGGCAGTTAATCTGTGCTACAAAGAGAAAGAGCAGAGGCATCTATCTCGCTAAAGAAAGCAAAAGCGACGTAAGTGTATGTGCCGTGGCTTGCCAGCTCCATGGTCCAGTTTGCCACGAGAGAGAGAGAGAGAGAGCAGTAGTGGTAGTGGAAGAGAAAGAGGTGTGGAAAGGGATAGAGGGGACAGAAAGGACGGGGGTGAGAGGGAAAAGGAGAGGGCACAATGGCACGAGCATCAATCACTCGAGGCGCGACGATGGGAGGCTTTTGTACCTGGAGCTGCTGGCGTATATCATCCGCTCGTGGCGCATATTACGTTACGCCGGCGTCGTCGTCGAGGACGGCCACGACGATGACGGCACCCCGACACCACTACTACTACCACCACCACCGTACTCTCGCATTCCATAGGTACATTTGATATTTGCCGCTCTCGACTCCTCTGACACGCTCTACCTCCTCGCTTCTGGACACCTCACCCATGATGATGGTGATGATGATGATGATGATAACGAGCTCGAGTTGTCCGGCGAATGGGAGACGATGCGATACTTGCTTCTGCGTATTTTTTTCCGTTCGTGGGTGGCAGGAAAAAAAAGAAACGTGAAAAACTAGCCAGTGAGCTCATGTGTAAAAGAAAAATTATACTCCACACGTATAGTAGATGTGAAAGGTCTCGTTAAATTTAATAATTTTTTTAAAGACATATTGAGAAGAAGACGTCAAAATTCAGTCGTTTTGATTTATTTTTGTTGGATTTCAATAAGAAGAGAAAAAGCTAAATAGTAACGCGAACAAAGTAAAAATGAAGTCGTATCAGCTGAACAGATGTTGATTAATGGAAGCCAATTAGTCTGACCGTTCGAGCTTCCATTTCCACGATTATATAGAACTCACCGGGCACAAGTAGAAAGAAAAAAAAAAGAAAAAAAAAGAAATTAGAAGCAAGAGAACAAAGAGATGTTGTTGGATCTCCCCGATATCACGTTCCCATCAAAAGACGCTGTAATTGCAATGTGCGAGGGTGTCGCAACTAATACGCAGTCTATATACAGAAATACTCAACCCTCCCACTGTACAGAAGGCTGTTGCGAATAGCTGCTGCCAACAAGAACTACGACGATGACGACGTACGTCAATCATGATTTTCGTAAAAGCCAACCCCTCGGCTTCCATATCCCCCCTATACTGACTGCTTATGCCTTCCTTTTCATATACACACACACACGAGATTGTTAGGTTCTTGGGAAGGGAAAACTGCCTCATCATGTTACTCGGCTTAGATGCGCTACTGATTGTTCGACATAGGAAACTCATTATCCACAGTTCGATGCCTACATTATTGCTAATCATTATTTTTCGATTATTATTTATCGACCTGCTTACTGCCAATTTTTTATCATCCTCATCACCAGAAGATCAACATCATCATTATCATCATCTATAAGATTTCATGTAATGTTACGAGGGAGAGATTTGAACTTAATAATCGAATGAACTTTATTTTAAAGGATTTACTTTAATATAAAGAAGAAAAGGCTGTGCTGCTGGTGCTAATCTATGGTGGAAATCGTTACGACGTTCGAAAAACGAAAAGAGAAAATTAAGGGGAGTCGTATTTTCCAAGCTGGTGGTAGAAGAGAAACCCACGAATGGAAAAGGAGATGGGAGAGAAGAAAGCGCATTTTGGCGTAAAGAGAGAAAGAGTGAGAAAATTGACGCTGATTACGCTTAATAAATGGCAAACTATTTCTCGCGATTACACGAGAGGAACTGTGAAATGGATAGAGAGGGATTTAATTAGAGAGGAGCTGCTATATAAGATGGAAAAACATGAGAATTCACACTGGTAGAAGAGTATTAGCATCCAATGGAATGCTTTAATGATACTGATGATAAAATAAGAGCAAACTTTTTGAATCTAAAGATTATACGAAAAATTATTTTATTACAATTTTTTAATTCTTCATCATAATAATAATACAGATAAAATGAGGCATCTAGATTCTTTAGACCATACTTCAACTTATATTTTTTGTTGTAACTAAATTTTATGATACTAGAATATAACGAATTTTTAAAAGAGAAATGCAAAAAGATAAAGTTTATTACAGAGATTGAGCGCATAAATTTAAATGCATTAACATAAAATTTGGTTTTTTAAACGCGATGTTTGAAAAACCAAAAACTTATCTTGTTCCATGATTAAAAAAAATATTTTTAAATAATCATTCTTTTTATTAATGAAATTTACTAATAAAAGAAAAAAAACTTCAAAAGCGGTTATCTAGGGTTGTGGATTCTATCTTCCTCTATATTTTATATTCACGTGATTAAGAACATCTTTGATTAGCATAAAATCTTACGGTTGCTGTAGCTGCAAACAAATGAGCAAAAAAACAATTACCTTCAATTTAAATTAATTAGAATGATTGTAATAACACAAAAGATCAAATTGTGTTTTTGTAAATTGGATAAAGTTTAATATGCAATGCCTACAGCAAATATAAAATATAATAATATAATAAGTTTTTACAAAATAAGAAATTCAAGATTATTCTAGCAGCATCAAATGTAGTACAATCTACAATATGATTAAATTCAGCGTAGCTATAGAAGCACAGTATGCATACGCCGGAGATGGGCTGGAGTGAGTGTGTGTTCGTGTATGTGTGCGAAAAACGTAGAGAGAGGGAGGGAGGGGGGGGTCATATATGCAAATGTGACGCAAGCGCCGTGTCAGCAGCCTTGATGACAACGAGCTCCGAATTCTCCTGGTCCTCCTTTCCCTCCCACCCTTCCCCCGTTCCATTCGTCTAAATTGCACTTGCGGCTGTAATGAGACGTATTCCGAGCTTCCTTCCTATCTACCCCTTGGAATCATCTCCCTCATGTCGTTACGGCCTTTTTTTCATTTCCAGTAAATTGTCTCGAATCCCCGTCAATTTTATTTTTCCACAGCTCTAGCGATCCTGGGAAACTCCCGATAGATGCTCGTGTAATTTCTTCGCTCGAATACACACGAATGCTACTGCGGGTAGGTAGGTAGGTAGGTGGCTAGGTGGGTGGATCTAGCTAGCTGACTACTTTAAATGTCGCCGTCGTCCAGCGGCCGTTGTGTGCCTCGACTGACAGTATAGCGTGCGCGAATCCCGTGGCGGCTAAATTAGATTAAGCTTCCCCCTACCCTCCCCTTTCTGGTCGCGAGTATACGCGTAGACTCTTGAATTGTCCTCCGACTGGAGTCGACCCTTTTCACTGCCTCGCGCCAGAACAGCCCCAACCGTCTCCTCTTCCTCCTCCCAGCTCCGCTTTAAGCTGCCGGGAAACGAGAAACGCATTAAACGGGACGTGGATAAATAGGCGTCGGGTCAGACTTTTGAAAAGAAGCCGTAGCTCGGTTTCGGGTTGAGAGAGTGAATTTTGAGAAAGGAGATAAAGAGAGAGAGAGTTAGCTCGGCTACTGCTAGTGCTGCTGCTGCAGATCCCGATTGAAATGTGAGCGCATGGTAATTTTGAAGAACGTTAGAGCTGAGTTCTCGTTTGTGAGAACCCAAGCTTCAGAGTATTTGTGGCTAATGTCTCTTTTTCAACTTTATGACTTTTTTCTTTAGCTTCGTTTTTATTATACTTTGGTTATAGCTTATAGAGAAAAGTCATTTATTTTTATTAAGTTGTTTTTTTTCTTATTTCAACTGAGAATGCATTATTTTTTGCATATGCATTAATTTTTATGAAAATGAAAAAATTATGAAGATTTTAATTAAAATCAGAGCATTTTAATTATTTTTTTTTTTTTTTTTTTTTTACAAAAATAAAATTTTCTCCAAAAATTCTCTAATACTAGTATTTTAATTTCAAACTCAAAATGAAATTACGTTTCTTTTTCCAGAAAATTTTAAAAGCATTATTATAATAATTCCCTCTTATTCATTCGGTAACTTCTCTGAGTGAAACATCAAACAAAAGCTTGAAAATTTGAATAAGCTGTAAAGTTTTGTGTTTGCATGTCCTACGTACAAAAGACGATATTCATACAGCTAGTAAAAAAAATGAGAATTGGCTCTGAAAAGCTTCTGTCCCCTGTTTTATTTCTTTACCGTTGATATTTATAATTTAAGCAATGCCGACTTTCCCTCAAGCTCCTTTTTCTTTTTTTCTTTATCTTACGATCAAACACATTTTAAATTCTTGATAAAATTATGTTTAATACTACAGAATATAATCGTATTTTAGTCATTCTAAAAAGATACAAACATTATTGCTATTCGATTATTCCTTCGTTTTTCAAACCCTTTGTAATATTAAACTTTGTCTTTATAAGAATTTAATATTGGATTACCGATAAGGATATAAGCTACACTTAGAAAATCATATCTGATATAATTGAAGGATATCTCGATAGAAAAAAGATTTATGATCGAAGAAAATTTCATTTTCCATAATCGTAAAATTTAATCGTTCGAAAAAGACAATTGGCCGGAAGAAGATCGCGGGTATGAAATAAAATGCAATAATTACGAGCTAAACGACTTTATTATTAAAATGCACGACAGGACGACCATTCCCGCGGAATAAAAGTGTGCGCGAACGACTAAGGGTTCTGCGGACGTGGGAATGGAAAACTGCGAGAAAACTCTGCTTCCCTATTGGCTCTTGGGTGAAAATTTCTCGCCAGACGCAGTAAGAAGAGAAGGAGAAGAGGTGGTCTCGATGTGAAAAGCGAAAAATGCGTAAGGGGGTTGGCTGATATCCCGAGCGATACCTCGGCTTTAATAACTCGATAATGCCTGGGTTATAATGAGGAAAGCGAGCGAAGAAAGTGGCCCGGCTCGATTGCGCGAAGATTAAGAGTAGCGATGATAATGCAATAACAATAAAGGAGAACCTTTCTGACTTTCCTACTGGTACCTACACCTTACCCAGCCTCATCTTAATGACTTTTGAATTTAACGAGCCTAGTCGGATAGAAAGAGAAGATGGGAGAGAGTCGGCTTGCGCCACACACGTACACTGGTGGCGGCGGCGGAATTGGAAAAAGGAATAGAAGGAGAAGAAAAATAGTGATATGCCGCGTCTAAGTGGCTCTGGGAGCTTTTGCCTCGGTTTAATTTAATTTCCTTGTTGGGGCTTAGCTTTTTTTTTTTTTACAAAATGCTTTTGAGCTTAAAATTTGATTTGCAATTGTTTTTTTTTTTTATTTTTTTGTTTATTCCTTTTTCTTTTTGCAATGTCATTTGATTAGTTTTGTTTTACAGAGCAGAGGATTTATCATAATTTGCATAATTTTATTCGTGCTTGAAAACAAATTTAATGGTATAAGAGATTACTTTGATACAAAATACACAAAGTTAATCCTATAATTAAGGTTCTCGCGTGCTACTGGTAATTATTTTAACCGAAAGCTTTCTCCTTTCCTCTATTTCTCAAGAAGAATCAAGATTAGCATAAGGCATAATTTACTTCAGAATCAGACAAATGTTAGAAAATGTTAATGCCAAGATTATTTAAATTCGCTTAATTTTTCATTGGCAAATCAATACCTACATCTTCCCGCTACCACAATGCCTACCGAGTACAAAATAAACTTTGAGTCACACATCAAAATCAGCATCTGCAGAAATCTAGTCCTTCGCCTTCTGGAACCTCGGTCGATTAACCGTCTTAATTCCTCGTTAAAGCGAGCAGCAGCAGGAATCTCAGAGCTATACCAGTGCTCTGGATTCGAAAATGAAAGAAATGGAGAGAGATCATGATCAGCAAGTGCTGCACTTCGCACCTCTTCTTCTGCATCCTTGGAAAATCGAGCTTGGCCTATCCAGTCCAAGTTTGAAGCCCGTTCCACAGCCTCGAGCACAGCCAGTCATCATTACCGTGGCTTGAAAGGCCGACCAACCATCGGGCCTCTTCGACGTAGCTCCGTAGAAAGGGCACTTGATGCGACACGAGCACAAGTCTCGTCGAGGAGAAGGAGGAGAAGTTCGACTCTTTCATAAGTTCACAAAGAGCGCTGCAGTACTTTGAAAGCTGCGGCCAGGGTTATCCGGCCACTTCTACTTCCTGCCCTGAATCTCTTCTATCTATCTCCGAATCTTCTCGAGAATTCGCATACCCGCACAGCTATATTCCAGGACTATAACATTTACGCAGTATACACCTACGCAGCTCCAACTGTAGATCTACAGCTTCTTCTCGCTCTCGTTTCTTCTCTAATATTAAAAGCACAAAAATTGCATGAAGCTATAAGCGTCAACTATATACAGATGATAACGATTGATGCTTGGTACAAAGGGCTCGGAATACCAAGCTCGAGGGAGGGGAGACCAACTGGTTGCGCGGTCAGAGTAGCTGCGGAGGTTGATATAGTAGCAATATACTCCAGCAGCTACTCCGGGCTTGGATAAAATTACACCGCATGACATTGCCTCCTCTTGGTGACCATGCTTCTCTCCCAGGCAGCCCTGAAAAAGTCGAGTTTGCACACGCTGTCGGCCGGAAACGCTCGCGGCTGATCGCTATACACAGAGAGAAAGAGAGGGAGATAGAGGTGATTGCCGCTGGGGCTGGAAAAGAACCGGCTATCGACGTTCACAAAGGCAGGTGTAGTGTATATGCAGCAGTGGCAGCCACGAGAGGAGAGTGAACGGCTTCTGCCGACTAAATTAAATTCGAGCTCGGGACTGCTTCGATCTGCTGACCTCACCCGCCTCTGCCTCTTTGGACCAGCTCTGCTCGTGGATCGAATGCACTATCTGCCCCCAATGTGAAACATGTGACTTCCTATTTTATGTCATCATCAGATGCTAATCAGCAAAACTAGAAGCTATGGTGTTAGCTAATTAATTTTTCGGTAAACAAATTTTATTTTTGGATAAGCTACATCTTTTTTACCTCAACTCTAAGTTCTATTAGATTTATGATAACACAGATGATATCGCATCGAGAAGGATTTTAACTGTTTAGAAAACTGATGAATAAGTCAATTTACATGCGTTGATGATTGTTAAAGCTTTTATGTTGAAAGTATTTAAAATTACATTGTTTCAAAAAATTATATTATTTTTGAATTAGAAACTGATTGCAAATTGTTTTTAATCAACCAATTTACAAACGATTTAAAACAAAATTGTAATATCCATTTTTGTAAAATTTATTGAAGTTGAATTGTTAATTGATTAAAATATAATTTAAAATTTTGTAATATTACAATTTTTTTAAAAATATGTACATGTAACAATCATAAATGAAATTACGATTGAAAACTATATCAAAACCATATGAGTTTATTAATCAAAGTCTTTTATAATCGTTGATTTTTCTATTATAGTGCTCTCATTTAAAACACGTTTTTCCAAAAAATATTTTAAATAAACAAATTTAATCAAATTAAAAGCATGTAATAATTCCCTTTTAATTCCTCATAAAAAAAGCTTTGAAATCGCGCAGGAAAATTTTGTAGTAATACGTGTTCAATTTGTGTTGATGTAAAGGACCTGAATATATTATTAACTTACGAAAATTTTTTTCTGTGTCCACTTCAATGTACGTAGAAATAAAAATAGTCCTCTGGAAAATATTTGTCAGAATTTTTTTTTTGTGATTGACAAAATAAATGGCAAACGAAAAATTTATTTATTTTAAATACTTAATTATTTTTATATCAACTTCTTTTTTTCAATAGACTATTAAACTTGATTGAAATACTTTGAAAGGTTGACGTTGCTTGAATTGCCTGAATTTTGTTTTTTAGTATTTACTCGGGCGTCTGTTTACCTTTTAAAGGGTCAATAAAACAAAAAATACACGCAAAAACATCAACGATTAAGTACGAAACAAAAAAAACAAAAAAAAAACACTTTTTCAAAATAGCACGATGGTAAATCCAAAAAGCTGCATCCCTATAGGAGTGTCAACCTAGCCAAGCGATTTAGTTGTAAAAGCTTCCTCTGGCATCGTCCACTTCATACAGCCTCTTAAATTGTCGTCGATGATTGATAATTTGTCTGAGTCGGTACTTCAACACGCTTGCGGCTCTCTTTCTCTTTGCGCAGCCACAGCCAACCATGAGCTGAAACTTTTGGCAAATTGCCCCGATCCTCGCTACGACCTTGTAATTTCCCGATTAATTTCGCGTTATCGCCGAGCCGACGATTAGCGCGGCTTTTTCCGTATACTTCTACCGGTGATCGAGACTCACCAGCCTGGTTTTTTTTTCTCCCTTCCTGCCTCTCGTTTTGTTTTCGTCCCGATAAAGCGTGGTCGCGGAGGCGTCAAAATGCGCATCGATCCGTATCCGCCGATATAAATTTTCGTTAGCCCGACAGTTTAATTCGCGTTGCGGTGTAAGTAGCTTCCAGCAGAATATATACCCGATACCGCTTGATTTTCCCAGATTTTCTCTTTTTATTTATGTCCAAAACTCAAAATTTACCGAATTTTCCAGCTGGATTATACGAGAGTATAATTTATGAAATTTTTACATAGAGAGCTCACAACCCTCTTGGACTGGCAGCTCCTGCTTTAATTTGATAAAGTATTGGGATGACTTATAACTTTGCGGTTGTTAAAATTGCAAATTCATTTAAACTTTTAAATTTTACGAATTGCAAATATTTTAATAACCTTTTCAAGATAAAATTGATTGCTTTTATTAGCGGTCTTGCGCGGGACCAGTAGTAAAGTGCGGATATGGCCAGACAATATAACGTTTTAATTTTCAAACCGCTATATCTTTGGCGTTAATTATTTTATTTCAAAAGCGAATTTCATTTTTTTTTATTTCTATATAGGTACATATAAAACTCGAATATAAAACGAATAACCGTCGAAAAAATTTTACTATCTCTCAAAATTGTAATAGTCCTATAATATCAGGAAAAAACTCGTCACATATTTCATCTCTCCAAAAAATTCAAAAAATAAAAAATATCAATCATTTCTTTTAGAGCCGTTAATCCATCATCAATGCACAAAGCTTGTACTTCGCGCGTCTAAAAAAAAGGCAAAAAAAAAATGTTCGTTGCCATGAAAAAAGGGTATGTTTTCGACTCGAAATACCTTTCATTCGTATATATAGCGACATTGGGTATCGAGATTGCGAGGCAGCACGAGAATTCGTCTGTCCCAAAGCTGAAAATGTCAATCTCAAAATGCTGACGGCTATCGTATATTTTGTGCTTACATATAGCTGATGTGCTTGTACAATATGGGTATAACAATACACTGACCTCGATAATGTAACATAAAAGAATTTTCTAATTGAGACAAAAAGTATCTATAATAAGGAGAGAATTATAAATAATTTCACAGCAGTTCAAACGTCATTCATATATTATGTATTTGATGAGAATTCATTATTAGCAGTACTGTAACAGAATGACAATAGTACCTGCTACTATTACTACTATTACGAGTAAAGTTATAGGTACAATCAGATGAAAGAAGTGCGATAAGCTCTACGAGATGTATCTCAACAATAATTTATTATCAATTTTGGTTGGTACGCCTGTTAAAGTTCAAAGGCCGATGGCAAAATGGTTCTGAATTATGAAAATTCGGTGAGGCATAGAAGTGTATTTAGAGCAGAGAGTTTGGATAATGTAACGCGGTGCATTATCAGGTGCGGGCGATATGATGGAAGTGGAAGGAGTGGTGTAAGGGGGAAGGGGGGGGGGGAGGGATTGATAGGGGCCGGGTGGAACGTTGCGAGGAAAGTTGCGAGCGAAGCGCGAAAATGTAATTATTCACGTTTGTAGGGCCCGCACAAATTAGCGAACCTAATTAACGAGAGCCCCATTCTGTAACCTTAACACACGACTGGACTTGCATCATCAGACGCGACGTTATTCTCTATTTCTCTCTCTCTCTCTCTCCCTCTCTCTCTTCCATCATACCATCCTCACTCGCTTACTCGCTCATTCACTTTGCGCCCTTCAGCCCAATTTCTATGGTATATATATGTATATATTATACTTGGTTCTCCAACTTTACAACAAGATTATCCCACCTCTGTAGTAATCCCTCCGATATTACTTTTAGAATGCGTATAATAATAATATTAATAAAATAACTTTTCAACTTTTGTCAACGGATAATTTAAAGTAAAAAAAAAATGAAACAATTATGGCCAATGGATAAAAACCATTTATCGTTGATTGAATTTTTTCAGCAATTTATTGAAATTATTTTTGTTTGGAATTATGAAAACGTTTTAATCATCAATGGCCATATACATACATACATACATACATACATACATTTATACGTTGACAGAAATTCATTTGTTGTTTAATTATTCCGCTTTTAATGAAAACTGATTAAAATTTAAAGTTAATATTAGACATAAATTATCCACAAGCAAATACATAATACATACAAAAGCATATAATTTTAATATTTGTAAATTAATAAATATAAACGCTCATCCAATTAAGCTTGATCTTAATCAGATAATTCCAGGGTATAACCGTCTAGACAAAACTGCTTTAAATTTTAATTGAAATGATTTTAACTGCTCGCGAGTAGTGCAATAAAAAGTTCTTTCATTAAACACAAAGCCATTTACACCTGAACAATAATTTATCTCCTCCACCCTAAAGTTACATCCATTAAAACTAATTTATCTCGACAAAAAAAAAAAAAAAAGCTTCTGTCTGGCTCTTCTATATATTTATTCAGTCGCGCCATCGTTGAATTTAACGATAAAGACCATAACTCCAGCAAAAGCTTAGAGAGAGAGAGAGCAATCGGAACAAAAGCTGCCACAATTCAAGTGCACAACAAAGATTAAAAGTCGAAGTAGGAGCAGAAGCAGCAGCAGGAGCAGCGAAGCTGCCTTATATTTGAGTTTGAGATTTCTCTCGCGGAAGTTTGCCGGGCGATTGGGAATCCTCCTCCGATTTGCTCGCGAGATTAGTCGAGGCTGGCTGCTGAGGTGCGGGAAGAGAGCTAGGTGAATTAGACTTCCAAGACAGCAGGAGGAGGAGGAGGAGGAGGAGGCTGGCAGCCACCGCGGTATAAATCCCGGCCGAAGTCCTCCTTATAGGATGCGGACTACTCCAGCACTTCCAGGATCGAGAGTAATGGGCTCGGCTGAGTTTTCCAAAGTCCCACCAGGGACACCCAGTCGTTCCGGCCTGCTATGGCAATTCGTTTGGATTCGAGCGCTTGTCTTATACATGCCGCAGCAGAGTCTCGAGACTTGAGAAGAGAGAGAGAGAGAGAGATGACGCTGGATTTCAGCGGTTGGCGTAGAGACACCAACACAATCTTCTTTCTTCTTTAAGCGAGACAGAGAGAGATGAACTTTACAGAATGGCTTGTAATTAATCTTAGGCGTAAAGCCGTAGAGATGGAACAGCAGCCGTAGCAGGAGCCCTATATGCCGTGCGCGTAAGATAACGGATGTAAAAATGTAAACAGCAGCAGCAGCGAGAGAAAAAAAAAAAGAAAACGAGAGATGTGCTAGTCTTCTGCGACAAACTTTAACGAGCAGCAATTAAAACTTTAGCGGTGCTGGCTTAATACAAACTTTCTGATTCGGACAATCGTAAAAAAAAATATAAGAGTGCGAGGGAGAGAAAAAGAGAAAGCATAGAAAAAGTAGCACCCCTTCGTCATCCAGTAGCAGTAGCAGCAGTATAACAGCAGCAACCGGATGGACGGATGTGACCTACATGCGCGTATACAGCCAACGGCAGGTCACGCGCTGAAGCGAAGGAGGGAGAAGCAGCGAGAAGGACGCGAGAGCGACAAAAGAACAAACAGTGAAATCGGAAAAAACAACGAAGGTGCCTGAGCGCGAAATGCACCAGCCGTAGTAGCTTGGGGCGGTGGCGATCGATTATTAGGGGGGGCATGATTCGCGAGTTCTCTTCCTCCTCCTCCTCCTCTTGCAGGCAACTACGTCTATAGGTACTGAGCTGATAAAGACCGTCGTGTACTATTGCAGCGTATTTTTGTTTGTGTCTCTCGTTCGAGATGGAACGGTCTCACAGAGACGACCTTTTCCCACGTACACTTTGTGCATATGTGAATGAATACATACGGTGCAACTGAAGAGCGACATATACGCCACTTCTCAAATTGGCCTTTGACTAATGACTCTATAGCAGCTCTGCACGTGTTTTTAAACACTAGAGTTTTTAATTCTGCAAGAACTGACTTCATATTGTGCTGCTGCTACTGCTACTGCTGCTTCTCTGAGATTAAATTGTTTTTGCTGAATTACTTGTGTTTTTTTTCATGTAATTTTAAAGTCGTATTTTTTTTTTTAAAGCAGACTCTTATTGTTACAAAGTTTTTATTTCCTTTCTTTATTTTAATAGAAAACAAATTTTATTTCACTCTAATAATTAGAGCTTTTTTAAGTTACATTATATTTTTTAATCTTCTACTACATTATGCAGTGCAATGCAAATCTCCTGTATTTAAAATTTCATCTTAAAACATTTTTATACGTTTCCAAAAAAAAAAAAAAAAAAATGTCCTACTTAAAGTTTCAAGCTGCCAACGTCAGAGCATTAAAGAGGACGTATCAAGCCTGAAGCTCTTAAGTAAACGAATTTTTTCTTTTTTTTTTTGAGTAACCATCCAAAGTCAACTTTTTCGAAGCGTCAGGGCAAAGCTCTACCTTAAACACACGAAAATCTGATGAGCGTAATAATCGGACCACCCATAAAGCTTTATTCCTTTAACACTCGTTCGCTAAAGCGTAGCATGTACGAAGCGACAAAAGAAAATCTACGATAGAATCGGAAAGCACAGCCTCTTATCTTCCCCTTCATCGGCTACAAACGCAAACCCGAAACGTACTTTAGTAGCAGCAGCAGCAGCAGTAGTAGTAGTAGAGTAGAAGCAGCCGCCGTAGCAATCGATATATCAGATAAAGGTGGCTAGAGTAGAGTCGACGTTATTTTGTACCCCCTAAACGAGAGCAAAACTCCGAATCTTCCGGCTGCTGCTGCTTCTTTCCTTTTCACCCAAAACCAGCAGTAGCAACAGCAGCAGCATCAATTTCCCGTCTGCTACTCGCGTTTGCATAATTTTCACTTGCCAGTATAGGGGAAGGAAATAGGCCGATTTAAGCGCACGCGCCACTAGCCTTATTATGCTCGCGGCTCCAGCACGCGCGAGCAGGCTAAATTGAAATTCATAAATCTGACCGGATCAGCCTGCTGAGCCAATTGATTTGGCCAGTGAAAAAGCCCATGCTTCCACATAATAATATACACACACATATACATACACGCCTGCTGCCGACTAATTAAGGTACGAGCTTGCAAGCGATCGACCATACTCCAGCCTCATGTATTATTACGCCATCCGCACGGGCCAATGAATTCCGGGAGTAGGGGAGACTGACAAAAATATACCGCCGCTGGATTGTTGTCCCCCCCTGCTACACTCTCGGATTTGGGCTTTACGTAAATAACGAGAAGGGTGTTCAAATTGAGTCGTAAAAATAGAGTAGACGTGAGTACAGTTGCACGGATATTACGAAATATTTATTTTTCGAGGAGATTTAATCAATTGGAATTATTAAAATTTTAGTTTCGCGAGGGTTTACAAGTACTTACTTCGATTGTTGATATATAATTATATATACGGTATTTGAAGACGCGTTTATTATAAGCTTATCGCGTGTGTCTGTCCTCTTATCAGCTAAACCAATCTACATATTTATTAACCACTTAAAATTTCGACTGAATGGCTGGATATAGGTACGCATGCAGGATATGTATAGTTAGATTTGCAAGCGTAGTAGTATCAGTAGTTGTAGTAGTTGTACCATAAAGAAGAATAAATTACGTATTCATTAAATTTTTGTCAAGGGACTTAATTTTCCATTTAACCAAAATTACTTACGCACATAGGCATGAAAATTAAATAAAAGCTCGCTTGTATTTAATGAACCTACGTATATGAACATACGTGTAGGTACGTTCGTTTATATCCCACCACTACAGTACATCTTTTCATTTTATTCCCATACATCAATTATTTTATGATACGACCAAAAGACTTTTTTAAAAAGTTTGGTCGACGTGGAAAATAAAACAAAAAAACTTTATAAACAACGATTTACCATTAACTAACGATCAATCTTGGTCGAGTGAAGAGACGTGGTAGGGCAGGCATAGACTTCCCGAAGTCACAGGCCGGCAACTTCAAACTTCCCTTATAATTTCAAATAAGCTTTGTGCAGCTGAAACCAAAAGACGAGCTGCAACCGCACCTGCAGAGTATCAGCAGCAGCAGCAGCTTTTTCTCGCGCACAATCTCACCACTCCATTAACTTCGATCGATCAAATCTGCATCACACACCTTACTTTTAGTGGACAACAAGGACTAAGAATCGATCACACCTGCGCATCACCACACGCGGGTCCAGAGCTCTCCGACTCATTTACTACGCAAAAACACGACGAAGCGCACGACGAATCTCGTTATTTATAAGATCCAATTAAACGAATTCACAATGACAAGCCTCAGTCTTGGTAGAGCCAGTGGCGGATAAACGGATATAGAACAAGAGTGACAGCGTAAAAGAGAATACAAGCACAATAAGAGACTGGATAGCTGGCCGCGCGGGTGTCAGGCGTCGCGGCGCGAATAGCACTGCCTGCCCTGCTGGTTACCGCTGCAGCCTTGCCACCCCTCCCCTTTCCACCCTCCAGCCGGCAGACGCGAGCGCGCGCGCGCCCCCGTATGTCGTCTTCCACTGTCCCGCGACGCCTGCGCGCTACCACCACCACCGCCGCCGCCGCGCTAGCGACCGACCGTCGTCGTCAGAGCGTGCCCTATCATCCCCTTTCCCCGATTCCGGTCCTTCTGCTGCTCTACCTCACCCTCTCATCTCTTACTGCCAGCTTCGTTCCACATCTCTCTCTCTCTCTCTCTCTTGCCTTCTTTTTATTTTTATTCTTCTTCTTCTTTGCCTTTCTTGCGCTTTTGGATAATTTGCAAATGCACTTTCAGCCGTCTTTTTTTCGAGTCAATTTTTTTCTCTTGAATCCCGCTGTGCTTCGAAGAATTTTTGGACGTAGAAAAGCTTGTGGAGTACATCTACTAGCTTTAAGAGAAAAAAAAAATTGGGTTAAGCGTGTCAAGGAGACTGGAGCTTTGTGGGTAATTCCATGTGGTTCACTTGATAAAGTGTAGTCCTAGAAATTCTCTCTTTTTTTTTTTACTTTATATTACCATTGTAACTTGTGCACATTGTAGGCCGGATGGTTTTCCTTACAGAAAGTGCAAAAACTTGGATGCTGTAATTTTGAGCTAGACAAAGCCTAGCAGCGCGTCAACCTCAGAAATATATGTATAGTTGTATATGTACCCAGAAAAGTATTAATAGGAAGAAAATTATAAATAGAAATGTACACGTTTATATATGTATATGAGGGACAAACAAAGAAAAGAAAATTAAATAGAAAGGTAAATAGAGAAAGCGCAAAACTTTGCTACTGTAATTCTGAAACTGGCAAGGCTCCGGTACGTCGCGCTCAGAAGTATACAATTGTTATACGAAATTCTCGAGTTGAAGTTGGACTCCCTCTCTCTCTCTCTCTCTCTTTCTGTGTTTTATGCACTAGTCATATTTTGAAGTTGTTATAAGCCATTTCATTATATCAATATTATTTATGGTAACCAGTACTGCCAGAGGAATAAATTGAATTTTGTATAATTGAATGTAATTTATTAAAACGTAAACTGTTATATTTCCTTACGAAACAGCAAATACTTAAAAAGCCTTATAACTAACACAATGCAGTATAACCAGCCGATCGATTTTAGCAATAATGAAACAACATATCAACAGCTATTGAACTGACGTAGAATATGTTTACCTTATTAATAACACAACTATACGCCTAATTAGCAGGAACATCAACAAGACAATTATAATCTCATTATCCGATAATAATCTACATCATTCGAACTATCTAATAATTTACGTAATTTTTTTAATATAATGAGTCCGTATCTGCTATGCAAAAAAACAATACGTGATAACATGTTCAAGGGTGTTGCTCGCCGCAAGTCACATTTTTACTATAACTAAAAAAAGAGGAAAGAGGGGAAAAGAAAAGCTTGTTTGAACAGTTGGTGAACACTAATAATGCTATAAATCTTCTGGAGCATGCTATTACATGGTCTGGACGCGTCCACTATAGTATATAATATATATTGTGCTGAAAAGATTTAGAACTGTGCGACAGTTAAATATTGAGAGATGATAAAACAATCGTTAGGTAAAAAAACTAAATATTTGATATTTACTTTTTGAGAAATATTCATTCATCACTTGATTCTTAATATTTTAATTACTGAAGCTAATAATGAGTACTATATTCGATCAGTATATATTTTTGTCTGTTTAGATGTTGACTCTGTTATTTATTTTTAATTGTATTTTTCAAATATTCGTAGGGCAGAATAAATTTCGAAACGCTATACGAAGGTACTATTAATTACAAATATTCAAATTACACGTGGAATATCTCAATTAATTAATATTTATCTACAGTAATTCAATATTATACGTTTTAACAAAGTCAATATTAAAAGTAATTTTAAAATAAAGGAAATTAGCGAAATTTAATAAATTTTGATGGATCGTGTAATTTTTGTTAATACAAGTATAATCATACAAGTATTTTTACACAAGATTATAATTTGCGATTTCTAGAATATTTTAAAAAATAATATTGGAATATTAAATTTTAATTGCAATAAAGTACTGAATTTTAAGTTGATCGTAAACCAAATTTTTATAGCATTAGATCTTCCTTGGTTTATTTGCTACGGCAACGGGAGTATTTTTTGCAAAAGAAGAAAGCAAAGAAAGAATACTAGCGCTGTAATGTCCGCGCAATGCAAATAAATTAAAGATTAACGTGTGAGAAAATAGAGTTGGTGATTGTATGCGATATAACAGAGAGTCAGAATATATAAAGAAGAAAGGAGGTATAGGAGCGAGAGCGAAAAAAAAGGAAGAATTTTTCAGCGCAGCGTATTATAGCGATTTTCTCGAGCGCAAAAGGGCTTTACTAATGTTCCAGGGACGCTCGGGCAAGCCGAATGCATGCAGCGTTGAGTCAAAAATTATTTGCCCTAGAGTTTTGGCGAGTAATCCCAACGGCGTGATGATAAATAAATGGGCAGGTTATGCTACAAAAAACACCGCCACAAATATTTTCGTCCGACCTGTAAATTCAAAGTATTTTTCTAAAAAAACTCACAGCAACAGCCAGCCACGCTCTGTGGATTTATTAATGGCCTACAAATCTGCAAAAAACAAATAATCGAACAAATGTGCTTAGAGCTGAGCTTGTTATTGTTGGTGTAGCTACATAATGCGACAGAAAATTTTTAAGTATGATTATACAATATGCTTATTAGAGGACATTTTTTCAAGAGAATTTATAACAATCTATTTTTTATATTTTTTTCAGGTAAATACATTTAATCGTGCATATTCAGACGAGTAATGTAGATAAGCATCGTCAATTATAATAAAACCCAAGCAGAGTAAAAAAAATAAAAAGAAAAAAAAGAATAAACTTTAAGGGAATAATCTTGAGAACATTCGTCTGCCAACGTCTTTAAGTAATCTCGACCTGAGAGGAGAGCAACTTTAATCAACAGCGTACATTTTTCTCGTTGTTAAGTGGCGATTTTCCTTATCTTGAAGTCTCAAGTGAACTCAGCTATACTACGAGTGGTGCTATATATACCTTGAAGGCACCATTTCTGCTGTCAGGATTGCGAGATTCATGGGAGGAGAAAAAAAAAGTAGCCAGTGAGTAAAAGTAACGCGGAAGAAGAGCAAGGGCGAAATATTGTATCGGTTCAGATAAGAGATGCAAGATAAGAGACACAAGATATCATAAATAATAACTTTATTTATTCCAGAAGTTTTGGCAAAAGCTTGAAAAAAAATATTTTTGAAAAACTAACAGATATACCTAACAAGTACAGCTGTTTAATTTTGTTTTTTTTTTTTTTGTTATTCCAGTAATAAGTAATCTCAATAATTATAAAATAAAATCATGAATTATTCAGTACTTGGGAGCTACATGGACTCGCTCGCTGATGCGTTTTTATGAAGACAAAGCATAAAACAGAGTTGCATCTCGAGCGCCTGCAAAAACTCGGAAATGAAGTTGCAGCGAACGGTGAATCGTTAATATACGGAAAAGCAACCGAAAGAAAAACAAAAAGGAAGAAGAGAGAATGAGAAGAAGGAGGGGGAGAGCTTGAGAAAGATATCAGACAGCTTGTTTCGCAATTCAGCTGACAGTCCGCGCACGTTACGAGAGACCAAGAAGATATCTGCTACTTCGGCTGTCGAGGGACAGGAAAAGAAGTATATAAGGGGGAGGAGGAGGAGTGGCTCTCGTGGCTGCCCGCGTCGACGCATAGGATATAGCCTGGAAAAAGGAGCTAGCGATTTTATTATTCCGCCAGGGGCTTATCCGTCTCGTAAGGATATTGCAGCTGAGCTTGTTCGCTTTATATAATACGCGGACGAGAGAAAAGTACTGCTACCAGCATTGGGAATATAACTTGCTTGGAGGCACATTCACTCTATCTCTCTTTCTCTCTCTTTCTCTATACACTGCTTTTGAAATTAGAAAATTTAATAAGATTATTCACCTGAGTGTCAATTACCATCTTTTTTTCTTCTTTCTTGTACATATATCTTAAAAGTGGATTGATCACGTAACTCGAGAAAAATATTTTTTTTATTATGTAAAATTCAAAACGTTTCTTGAGTTTATGTAAATAGTACTTTTTTGATTTTTTTTCATAATATAACTACAAGATTTTGTGCCATGTAACTTTGAAATATTTATTGAATTTTTTTTTTTTAGGAATTGCAAATAATCGAGGTAGGTAGGTAGGTAGGTATAAAGCGAAGTATGTAGTGTCAAGTTTAAAAAAAAATTTGTCGAAAAGACATGTATTTCGTTGAAAAATGTTTTCAGTGCCGAGAAAGGAATCGAGAAAAAGAAAGAGAGAGCCAAGGAATTTTTGCGCACCAAGACTAGTCTCCTCGGTCCAAAGAAAAAGGAGGACAGAAGCGAAGACGGAAAAATACAGGGCAGAAAAGTTTGGCTCGTGTGTAAAGGCGCTTGGCGCTTACGGGTATATATTATATATATATATATATATATATAGGAAGAGGGTCGAACAAGGAACGAGAGGGAAACACGTTTATGCTTTTCACTTTTACACATTCGGTTCAATCTGACGCTTTGACGGATCTTTTATTTCACCTCGCACGCGCGCGCTTACGTCTTGCCGTGGCTTTTTTTTTCTTCGGACAGCAGCAGCAGCCAGGCAACTCCGCTCGTGCGGATACATACATACATACAACACACATACTCCGGTCGCTTAAGAAAATTGAAGGGAACTCGCGGGTGGTAATAAAAAAAATTACGTGGCCAATGGTATTATATTTTATATGACGCTATTGCTAACCTTTTTCTCGTATCTTCAGTGATATACCAATTGTGTCCTTAAGCTAGGATTTAACGAAATTTCAAGTATTAAAATTTTTTCTACATATCTATATAGCTACTTCTTTTTCAACATTCAGCCCAAGAGTCAACTCAAAAAGACTCGAGATCTCGAGAGCTGCAGTGCGGCCAGAAAAATTGAAATAAAGAGATAGCAAAAAAAAAAAAAAAGAGTCAAGCAAAGGGTGGCGGAAAAGAAAGTTCTTGAAGACGCGCTCGCGCGCGCACTTTAAAAAAAAGAGGCATTAGACAAAGTAAGCGTGAAAGGTAGCACTGCTGCCTCGAGACTGCGAGGCCCTCGAAAAAGAGAAAAACTCTGGAGAAACAGAAAGAAGAGGATTTGAAAAAAAAAAAAAAAAAAAGAAAAACCAGGAGCGCAGGCAGAGCGAAGCAAAAGAGAGTAGGGGGGGGGGGGCGGGTGGTTGTCTCCTGCCCGTGGCCGGGGGGAAGTCTAACGAATGGCTAATCGCGAACAAGGGACGGAAAGCAGAATAGGCTACTGCTGCTGCTGCTGCTGCGTTTGTTACTCGTCTCATCGCGACTGCACTGGCCCTCTTCTACGTCCCTGAGGAAATTGGAAAACTTAGACTGTACTCGTGCAAGGGCTTTCTGTTTCATGCCTTTCTTTTATTTTTTGTGTCAGTAGCTGCAACTTCTTAGCGAGTAGCGTAAAGAGAAAGAGAGCAGCAGCCTGTTTCACGCATCACTTTGTCGCTTATAGGGTATGGGTTTTTGTTTTGGGATGAAAAGAGACGCGGGCATTGATCTCGGAGAGTTTTTGAACAGATATCTCTGTATCTGGAAAAGGAAAAAGATAGAGAGAGAGAGAAAAAAGTTGGAAGTGGAAAAAGAAAAAAAAAAATTGGAAGAGATTATCCGTGCGCGGAACGATTCAAGTTGGTATAGCTCTACTGCTGGGTTTAAAGCTGCTGCTGCTACTGCGGCTTTTCGACGGAACAATTAGCTGGAAAATTAACGAGAATCGTGGAGAACTGTGCCGAAGTTGCTGCTGTTGAGGGCTGGGACTGGGGCTGCTGGTTAGCCTTGTTTCGACTACACTCTACTCTACTAGACGAAAATGTAATTGAAGACTTCGATTTTTTTTTTTCAATTGAATCATTCGACCTGCACTAATCAGTATTGTAATTGCATTTTTTTTTTTTTTTTTTTTTATTTATCAAAGCACTGAAATTTTTTTAATAAAAAATAAAATTGACTTGGTGAATAGATTATAAAAGTGTTGATGTTGTTACATCACAACTTTGAAGAATAATCGAACGTTTTATGGCTTTACGATCTTTGATGCCGATGTATAATCCAGGAAATTGGATAAAAAATTCCATTGAACGTGTGTAACGAGAAATGACATCCTCGGCATCCAAAGTTTACCTGACGTGAAAACGAATAGTCGCGCATCAAAGGCGAAGAAGAAAAGAAGAGATGGAAAGAGAAGTCGAGATACGAGAGTGACGAGACACAGACACATAAGGTTGTAGTAGATGGAAAAAGTCGCGGTTACGCGAGAAGAGGAAGATCAGTCAAAGGCCGACATTTACACCTCAGCTAATTGCGGTGGGCAGCAGGCAGTAGGGTAAGAGGAAGAAAAGGGATGGATGGATGGATGGATGCTATGCTGCTGCTGCTGCACGTGTGTGCCACTGCGCCCCGAAGCCAAGCCGTAGTGCGAAACTACTTTTAGCAGCCGCCCGTAAAAGCTTCTTTTACGTGTTCGCATTAGCTCGTAAATTAGTCCTCGGTCTCTTATGCAATTATTTACAGCCATCCTACTCTCTCTCTCTCTCTTCTTCTATCTTTCTCTCTTCTTCTATTTCGCCCTATTCTGGATAGTGGTTCTCTTTCTCGCTGCGACGCCACATTTTCACCGGGCGAATATTAATGAAGCCTTTTAGAGCGGAACGAAAATGCCTTTTTTCGTCACCTCGAGCTGTGGCTTAGAAAAAAGAAAGAGAGAGAGAGAGTGAATGAGTGAGGATGAGAGGGGAGGAAAAAGAGGGCATTGGACTTTGAAAAGGAATTAGTCGCTTATGAGGAATTGGATTTACGGTCGGAGTTTGTTTTACGAGAAGGCGCGGTGGAAACATTTCCAGGCTTTTGCTCTAAGAATGCAGAAAGAATTATCGAGTTTCTTTAACTCAAGCACTTCCTACTAGGGAGGTGCGATTCTACTCGAGTACTCGAAAATCATTCGATACTTTTTTCCGAGTATCGGAGTATCGAGTCATTTTTGAAAATATCCGATACTCCGATACCCGATACTTTATTTTCGAGTATCGAGTCAAAACTAACTTTAA
>JAPYZE010000912.1:0-32151 GCA_030522805.1 Leptomastidea abnormis
AGAGAGAAGGGAGGGGAAGAGAGGTGCGTATAAAGCACAAGCGCATTACCGGCGCTTTCAAACGACAGCTCTCATATACCTATATGACGGCTGCTTCACTTCTCTCCATTTTTTTTCTTTTTTCTTTTCTGCTTTCGTTCCCATAAAAATGCAAGTTTTTTTTTTTTAAAGCGACTCTCGAGATCCGCTCGTTCGAGCAACAACCCTTTGTTTCGCGCAGCCTGTGTATTGCTGTCGCTGTGTGCTGTTGCTGCTCCTATTGCTCTGGCCTGTTACACAGCTTGGGTAAGGGCAATATACACCCCACTCCACTTCTGGGGTGGGTCGATCCTTCTTGTTTCGCGTGCACACACACACACACACACACACATACACACACACACACACACACACACACACACACACACACACACACATGTATACTTATACGCTGCCGTATATACATACAAAAAAAAGGGAGCAGCGCACAATGCAAAGGGCGTGTGTCGCTCCTTTTGCTCCCCCTTCTCTCTCTCTCTCTTTCGTTCTCTTTTTTATCCCTATATATGGTCTCGTGCGTGCCCTATTTACACAGAGGGAGGAGAGAGAGAGAGAATGGTAACTAAAGAGAACGAGCGTTGCTGCGCAAGGCTCGCGGCTATAAAAGAGACACGGTGGACAAATCCCCCCCTCTCCTCTACTTCTTTCCTCTCTTACTCCCACTCGTTTCTCTCTCGACGACAACGAGTTATTGTGTTTGCTAAAGCCGCTTTCGACCAATCGCAAGCGTCGCACGGTCCTTGTGACGATTTCATTATGGAGCCGGAGCACACCAAGAAAAAATGTCGCTGTGAAATATATCGTTAGAGTTTGGTTGCGTTTTTTTTTTTTTTTAAGAGGCTTTTTATATTTATGTCAGTTTGGATCAAACATAACATACGTGTATCAACCTCTACCATTTTAACGGACATATATTTTTTTTTTTTATATTATGTGATGATACTTGAACATGTGTTACAAATAGAGCAGAATTTTATTTGTGCTTATTGGAAGAGGACAAAAAAATAAGTTTGTTGAACGTGTTGTCCTATTTATCACCATCGCACAATCTCGTTACGGTGGTGTCCGGGCAGAACCAATCGACGTTAACGATGATTTTTTTTTTTTTATTAAAGGGACATTGTTTTGCAAAGGAGGTTCGATGTTTATCCGTTATATAAGTCTTATAAGATTTTTTACGAACCCTTCTTGCGGCAAAATTTTATTTTTTTGTCAAATGATGTATAGTTTTTTAATAGTAGACTATAATAAATTAAAATTTTTATTTTTGCCATTATAAAAATATCAATAAATGTAGTTTAATTTAATTATTTATTGAACAATATATTTTCATTTGAAAGTAATTCTATATAAAAATAAGCATAAATGAAAATAATCTTTGTAAGATTTAACAACTAATAAATAAATATATAAATATAAATTAAAAAATTTAGTAATAACAATAATATCATAATAACTCATCGTCTAAATTTGTTTTTCATAACATTACAAAAATAAAGTAAATATGTATAATACAATCAGGAACTGCTTAAAAAAAGGAAGAAAAAATAGAAAGAACGCAATACTCGATTATAATCCCAGCGGCATATAATACGCCATCTCCCATAGTCGTGTAGTTGTATAGTATATGTATGAAGAAAACGAACAAGGTACACACACACACGACGACAAAAGCGATGATGACGATCATCGCGTCCGACTGAAAAACAGGTCCTCTACTACATATCCTCCCGGCTTTTTCTCGTATAAACAGACACATACGCAGCCGTAATAGCTTTTGTCACTCACCATAAACGACTTTTTCCTCTGGACCCCTCGCACGCTCTTTCGCTCGCTCGCTCGCTTGCTTACTTGCTTGCTTGCTCGCGTACAAATTTCACGGTCGTCCGGTAATTTTCGAATCCCGGACGTGTCGACCCCGACAATCGAGCCGTTACATCGTTGCTGCTTCCCCTTCATATTCGTGCAAATATACTCTTTCTCTCTGTGTCTGTCTATTTTTTACCTGTATATTGAAAGAGAATATACGCGACGTTACGCCCACTTTTCACCGCGTATATTCTATATGTACCATATTACTCTCATTTTCGTTGTCTTTCACAAAGGACTGATTGTCCTTTATCAAAATGGGATTCCCAATATGCGCACGATTATGATACCTACTCCCATATTGCCATAATAGAACATAATAGATATATTGTGTCCCGGATAAACCGATCATAACTGCAGGAAAAGATAGAGAAAAAAAACACAGGATCAAAGCAAAAAGTGTATATAGTACACGCGACCGTTTTTCTATCTAAGGGTGGTACCAAAATTGCATAATAACGGATTGTTCTATCCATTACATATTGGCCCACGCGTTGTCATCTTTTTTTAACGATGAGATCCAGAGGCTTGGCATTGGATGTCCTTCTTCGCTATCCCTGAGGCGTTAATATAAAAGTGATCGGCAAGGCTCAATACACACCCAAGTAAAGTTTTTATTATATATACCTGTGTATATATATCGAACGAATTTAATACCTACCAGTATACACTACCACATAACATCGACATCCTCGACGTCCTATATTACCGTTATTATCCTCCATTGAAAATTTTTTTCTCTCTTCTCTTTCTATACGTTGTTTGCACGCGCACACGCTCGATCGTATAATATAGTATGTGCTCGGGCTTTCGGCTTTAATTAATTGCTCTTATTCGGCGTGCGCGCAAGCGAGGGCGTTGTGAGTTTAAACGTGCTTTTCGTTTTTTTCACAATTTGCATGCGAGAAGAAGGAAAAAAAGAGAATGAAAGAGAAAGAGGGTGGGAGGGGTTTCATAGATATAAGTGGATGTTTTATTATTAAACTCGAAGACGTACAAAAAAAGAGCATTTGGTGAGAAGAGTGAGAGAAAGAAGAAAGGAAAGATATATATTTCACGGTTGAATCAGAAAGGTTTTTAGCGCCAGGATGAGGAAGAATATAAATTAGGTTACTCGGAGAATTCGGCCCAGTTTGCTTCATTGAATTAGATCACAGCTGTTAAACTCGCGCTGATTAATCGTTTATGTGCTTTAATATTCTTTTTGTGCATGTATATAAATATTCTATTTAAGGCTTAATCGTCAATTTTTCAAATTTTTATATTTTATCAATTTGTATTTACTTTTTTATTCATACTCCCAAATACATATCAATTTAATATACAAAAATAAAAATGCTTATAGGCACATCAAATTTATTGAAAATACAAATTTTATTTATTATTTCTTGAACACAAGCGCGTCATTACGTCGCTTAATATCACAGAGACTGTACTGCAGTGGTTATTAGCACGTCAGAGAAAGAGTAGCATTCGCGAGCAAGCTATAAGCTCTCCGTCAGTATTTTCGTGCGATGCGCATTACACACCGCATTGCAATAACCCATAGTCCTTCTATTGCGCGACTGTCAGACAGTTCAATCACCAGAAGACAGGCCATCAGGAGAAAAAGAGAAAGAGGAATTAAGGAACGAAAGGTAAAGAGAAGGGGGACTACGACACGACAGGTATAGGTATACATATATAGAGAGAGAGAGATAATCGCGGGTCAGCTTATAATCCCTTTGTTTTTTGGGCCCGGAAGCGCAGGCGCGTGCACAAGCTTATATATCTATATATACTCGACTCGACCCTTCATCATCATCATCATCGTCGTCGTCGTCGAGACACGCACGATTATACCAAGCCGTCTACTGGCAAACCGCAGTGTGCGCGCGCGCGAGCGCGGGTCTCCAATTTTCGGAAATCGTCGATTTGCCATATGATGCACGTGTGCCCGCGGCGGAGTCGACGACATCTGCGTGCGCACCCATCTCTTGCTTTGCAGAGTATAGTTGTTGGTGTCTTCGACCTCGGGTAAAGGCTAAAAACCCTTATTTATATATATGGTCCCAAAACGATTGGCTGATGATTGCACTTTTTTTTTCCTTACTCAGACAGGTTGTTGTTGTTGTCGTTGTGTGTCTCTTTTAAGTCTGCTTTTCCGTGTCTTATTACGTTTTTTGTGAACAGCTGTGATGATGATATTTGGAGTTTCAAAGAGTTTTAGAGAATATATACGAGAGAGGGTTATATATAGACTTTGTGTACAGAAAATTTAATTAACGTAGTTTAAAAGAGAGAAAGAATGACTTTTCTGTCTTTATATGTTTGCGTGTGTCGAGAGTTCAAAGACCGTCAAATTGTCGGTGTAGGACAGGCGCGACCGTTCAACGATTAGCGCTTTAAGAAAGTTCTCCTCCTACCTTTTTTTTACCCCTTACTTCTTCGCTTTACTTCCTCATACTCCTTTGGCTTATGCTCTTCGAAGATCTTTATTAAAAGCTTTTAAGGAGTAACTTTTTTTGGGATGGTTGACGCTCTAGAGCTGTGCTTAAAAACGTATTAGGCTTAATTAAATTTTTATAAGAATGAAAAACGTTTTTACGGATGTCACTATGGTAAAAGTTGGTGTTATAGGTATGTACGTATAAGGATTGTAATTTTAATAATTAACTAGGAAATGCAGTTTTTATTTTTCATCTTTCGGCTTGATGATGGTTAATGCATTTGCAGTTTATTTAAGTAGGAGTGGTTATAATTTTGATGAATTAGTGAAAGCTACATGTTATATGCATTAGCGATCTTTCTCTATGCTTGTAGAATATTTTTTTTTTTGTCTATGAATTAATGACTTGGAAAATTTTAATAACATCTATTATAAGTGAGTGGAGTTATAAAAACTCAAATGTAGTTTACTCTTATAACATTTGAAACAATTTTATAGAAACGAGTCTTTCATGTTAATTCGATATACAAATAAAATATTTATATTGACATAATAAAGTGTATATCAATAGAGCAAACTTATAAAAACTTTGAAATACTTTTTTTTTCTTATGATGTCTTCCGATAAAAACTTCCAAGTATTCGTATAAAAAAGACAGTTCTTTTAACGATAAATAATCTCGAGTATATATCATTTTACTTTGCATAATCCATATCGGTATAGATGACAGTTTTTATTAACTCGATGAGTTAATAATTCAGACTTTTTTTTTTGAGATTATTAAAAGTGTCGTGAATTTCTTATTCATAAAAAATGGAATTCATAAAAACCGCAAAGGTATATAAGAGAATTCCGCTTGATTTCGCAACGTCGCCAAATTGAAAAAAAAGAAAAAAAAAACAAGAAAGGGTCTGGAGATTTAAAAGAAAGAGGAGGTCCTTATACGTACTCTTTTCACCAAACGATTTCAAAGAAAATATTAATGTCACAAGGATTCCGCCCACCTCGTCCGATGAGACTGTTTTGCTGTTCCAGGCTGCTGCCGCGTAGAGTAAAACGAGTTGGTTTTATACGCATAGATGAAGGATCGAGAGACAGGAGGTCGTGTCTCGTGAGGAGATCATATTATATAGACAGACACCAAAACGAAAAGAAAGAAATAAGGAGAGAAAGGAGACGGAGATAGCCGTTCAAATTAAGCGCACTCTTGGTCGCAGATTGTAATTTTTCACTCTAGGAAGGAGGAGAGATGTCTTTCTCTTCTTTTTTTTCTCTCTCAAAGATTCGAGACAAAGGAGAATACGAAAGAGAACGAAAAAGAAGTCATCGCTCCGGTCGAGCTTGCCACCAGCCGGCTGACCGCTTCGGACAGCTCTTTTCCTCTCCCTCTCGCTTCGCATATGCCCTCAAGAGAGATAAAATGAGAGAAAGAGAGAGAAGGCCGTCCGGCTGACCTGGGAGACAGCGGTCGTCTCGCGCGTCGTTCGGAGACGAGGCGGCGCGATATTATGGGCGGCACCCGCTGCTGCTGCTCTCTTCTCTCTCTCTTTCTCCTGCCCTCCTCTTACCCTCTTCACCCCCCGAGGGCGAATCAGTTCCGAGTATTCGGTCTTGGGGAGCGTGGACTGCTGCTTCTGCCCCATGTGTCTGATGCGTGTGCTTTACGTGCCGGTATGGGCAAAATATCTCCCCGTGTCCGCGCAGGTGACACGCGTCGCCTTCGAGCGTCCTGATGCCGGCGGGACGCAGAGGGAGGTAGAGAGTAAGAGAGAAAATTAGGGAGAAAAAAGAGGAGGTGAAGAAGAGGATATGAGGTGGTAGAGCTGGAATGAAAATGAGATAGACGGATCCCGAGGCGTAATGGGGTGGACGTCGTAATAGGCGCAAGCGAAAAAGCGAGAGAAAGAAAGAAAGAAAGATAGATAGATAGAGAGCGAGAGTATAAGAAAATAAATCATTTAGACGAGAAATCCGTGTAATTATGTGACGTTTAGACGCATACATATATACACATTTACGTATATATTTGTGTGTGTGTGGCAGATGTTATGTGCCTCAACTTTATCAATCGGTGAATCGCTCAAATGACTCTCTGCGCCTCAAGTCACGAAATATATACCCAGCTTTTATAATGACGATATATAGGCCCAATCTACTCACTCCATTACCTCACAATATTCTCGGTTTTGAAAAAACAAGGACTTCACAGATCAGCTAGATATCATCACATTCCTCATATTCCTCATCTTTGTAATACGACTCAAGGTGTAGGAATTCCAATTCGACACTGATATACACGAAAACAAAATTGAAAATTTGTAACACCAAGAAAAAAACGTGGTAACGCGTAAATTGTTTATCAGTGTAACTTGGTCTCAAACGTAGTTTATCGTATCGGTAGCATATATACTAAAAAGAAGCAAGAAGCTTAATAGCTTATATATGTATCTATATACAGAATAAGAGCTATATATAAACGACGACCACCATGCTCGCGTCTTTTGCTATATAAGTACTTGAAACCGCGTATATGTATATATGAGCAATTCGCGTACGCGTGCGCTGGATTTTATTGCTCAGTGCGACCTGCGACGGCTAAATTGCCGGAGGTAGCTAAAGAGAAAGAGAAAGAAGACCGTATATATGTAGGTATAGAGAAGTAAAAGAGTGTAGTAGTAGTAGTAGTAGTAGTATCTGCGTGCGCGAAAAGGTGTATACGTATTATACATACACACAGCAAGCGATCCGGAGGCTGTCGTCGGCGGCGCGCGTAAAAGGATATTAAGAGAAGAGAGAGGACCTGCCGACTCTTTGCCTCCAGCTGCTGCTGTATACACGACAACGATGAGGAGAAGGAAGAGGAGGAGGAGAAAGAGGACGACGACTACGAGGACGCGCGTAATTCCGATTATGCTGATGATTGCTTGCTTGGTCCCGCGAAGAGAGATTATACGCGCCAGTATGTATATTTCAAACGTGGGAGAATATCTTTTTCTTAATCTTTGAATATCTCTTTCTTTCGTCCTCCTAGCACATTTTTTTTCTTGCCACCACCTTTCTGCTTTCGTTTTGGGTCCTGTCTTATGTTATATACTCTCTATTCGTCTATATAGATTCTAACTTAGCTATACCTCTACTTTCTTTATGTTATATATCTATATAAGACTCAAAACTAGGAGGTCTTTTAGATAGATTTTTAAATTTATTGTGGCGCATGTCCTTTCTCCCTATTTCTGATCCAATACTTATTTTTTTTCTTTTTCCAACTCTGTAGTTTATTATTTCGGTGGTAAAAAGAATCTTTCTCATATGTCTCTAAGCCGCGAAAAGATACTTTTTCATTTCTTGGAGATATAATACTTAGTTAGTGTGTCTTCTACATCTTTCTCGGCATTCTTTAGCGAAGTGTAAAATGCTACTTGTACCCTGGCTATGTATAATATATATTTGAATTATGAGCGTTTATTGCCCACAATGATTTATCACTGAAAGACTAAAATCATTAGTTTTTAAATTATTCAATACAAAGTTTTTTAATGAGACACCGCTTTATTCACGTAACATATATCCGAACGTATACACCTCTATTGCTAAATTATTGTCACAAAACCAATTTAAAATTGATTCGATTTTCTAGCTAATAAAAAAAACTACACTGATAAAAATTGGCTAGAAAAAATGATTATATTTTTAGTAATTACTGGATGTGGATGCATTATCCAAATTTTTTCCAGTTTTCTTAAAATTGTACTTCAATTCATTAGCGCCACCTAGTAATACCTTTGATTTTTCCGTAAATTTTTTAGTAATTTAATGCAAACTAATTGTCTCAAACAAAGTCTTCCACTCAATAACTGAAATTAAAGAAAGTATAAAACTTACAGTAGATTTTTTGAAAAAATGAAGCTTTGATTTGAAAAATTTAGAGACAAGTCCTATGGCAATTTGTTTTTCAATTAATTAGCGATAAATTAGTAAAAAATACACGAAAAATTATAACTAGATGGCGCTGATGCACTTAAGAGTATCCCCTTAAAGCATTTTACTAGTTTTCTTAGAAAAAATTTTTTTTCGAGGTCCGCGGCAACACTGAAATCAGAAAGAGTCCTTGTATACTATAAAAATTAGGAAAATCAGTAAAAAAAAGTAGTGAAGTTTTTTCTAACAAATTTCTATCAGTGTAGTTTCTTTTTTCCTCTAATTTCAAATGAATATACACAGTGCTTCCCTTTTTTAATATCCTTTTATCTTTTTTTTTTCATTTCATAACGTGAAGGTAATATCATATCAACAACGCATTCATTTATTTGACAAGCATCAGCACGTCATGGTATTATATATTATACCGCAATGACAGGTGGTTGAATGAGTACGCATACGACAACGACTATGACAACAAAACGAAAGAGTATGAGCGAATCCTCGTGAAAGGGTAACTTCGTGTCATTAACGCAGCATGCGTATGTATATCAGAGACACACCAAATGGACAGCAGTTAAATGAGTTTTGTATATGCAACGACGACGACGAGGTCGTTGTTCTCTTGGATCCAATGGTCATTGACACACGAATATAGCCAATATGCACGAATGCTTGATGTACATTCTATGCATTCATTATTATCGAATAAGCCAAGTATACGAGATGAGAGAAACGTTGGCTTGACGATGGACAGACATGCGACTTTCATCGACAGTTTTTTCCCCTTATATACGAGTAGCATCCGCTTCTCAATTTTGTCTTTCTTTTTTTTCTTTTTTTTTCACCCACATCAGCGACGCTATTTCCACCACTAGTTTTATAACTCTTTTTCTCGCTACTTTTTTTTTCATTCCTAGAAACTGTGGAATTCTCATTGGGTAAGCCAGCACTCGTATAGCGAGAGCTCTCTCAGTCGAAACGAGACTCGTAAATCAGATTATTCGATTAACTGTTTTCTCGTATACATACATATATGAGCGCGCGCGCGCGTTTGCTCGATGTACGCTGTATAGTAGGATATTACATAGGGAGAGACTGAGAGTTTCTGCTGCTGCTACGTCGTATAAGTTTTTTGCACTTGCGTCCCCGCTAGTAATAAGGCCCCGCGAATGTGTAATTTTCTCGAGTATACGGACACAACACTACTTGAGTATATTTTCGCCGATGGCTTGGTTTTTTTTTATATCTCTCTCTTTTCCAACTCTCTAGCGCGCTTGTGGTTTTCTTTATATATGTTCTTATATATACCCCCTTGTACCTACCTTGCGCTTTTTCGTATTGCTAGAAGTTTGTTTATGCGCGCGCGACTCGTAGATGATAAGATATTACAATTGTTATGTACCAAATGAGAAAAGAGCATATACCTATACAAAGCCTTCTTTCGTATTATATAGAAAGCCTATAGTATCGTATGTGTGTACTTTAGAAAATTACTTAGTTAAGAAGGCATAAATACCAAAGCGAATCGCAAAACGTTTTATCGCGCGTGTAAGGCAACCGATATATGCTTTTCATGACGGCAGTTAAGGTTTTTAAAATTTAACGCTGATGGTATGGTAAGATCGAGTATAATACAACGAAGACTCGTAAATTTTGACTGACTGAATGTTTGACTGTAAGTACTTCATCGAGTTGTGTCTTTAGTTTTTGCTTAATGAATTGATGTCAATAACTTATAATCATACAATTATTTAAAATTTATAATTAAAAAATAAAAAAATCAAATGAAGTTGATTAGTGTAGTGAGCAAATCTGAGAAATAAAATATGTAAATTAAAAAGGAATAGTTTCATTTTGAATCGTTTATTGAGCTAGATGACAGACGATCTTATCTAAAACGACAAAGTGCACCAAAATGAAGTATACCAAATGTGTAAAATTGCATTGAAATGATGAACTCTGTATATAACACAAAGATGAATAACTGTATAGCGAAAAACGAAAATCGTATATATCGCCAAATACTGGATAATGGAGAAATTAAATAACACCTGCAATATCCCTAAAAAAGTAAAACAAAAGTGCTTCAAAAATCTAATTTAAAAAAAATTTTTTTAAAATACCGTGAATTTGCAAAATAACAAACAACGCCTATATACCATAAGTCAAGATACTACTACCTCCAATCGCGATAAAAGTCTCCTCCCGCGCAAAAGTCAAGCGCAAACCAACGCGTACTTATTATTCTCTTCCCCCTTTCCCTTCTTTTTCACTCCCTATCCTATCCACCGTGTGCTGCAAGCGCGAAAATTCAGCGCCTCTCGCGACTTTAATGAGCTGTACTCGCACATACACATAGATATACGCATGCAAGCGCGCATGCATGCATGCGATCCTTAATTTCCTGCGCGCGAGCCATCAATCAAGAGGTAGCAGCCAGCAGCACCAGCAGCAGTAGTAGTAGTAGTAGTAGTAGTAGTAGTAGTAGTAGACGCGTGCGCGGAAGTTAAGCTTATAGAGGGAAAGAGAGACGACGCCCGCGAGAGCGTGACCGATGCGACGCGCATTTTTAACCACCGGCCGAATTGATTATGCACGTGCACAAGCAAAGAGAAGAGTAGTGTATAGGAATAGTAGGAAGAAGGAGGAAGTTAGGAGGTATAAAAGAGGTCGATGCAGTGCTTGGCCTTTTAGATTATGCCTCTATGAGGTCTGGACTCTTATTCTTATGTATAATATACACTTGTGGTTAGATTCAGGTCGAGAAGCTCTTTTGTTTTAGTATATCGCTATGTAAGAGTGTGCATGTGAAGTAGTTTGTTTAATTTATTTAATTACGTTGAAGATTATAAGGTTTATTTGGTGTCAGAAGATTGTTGATATAACTTTATTTATTTATTTATTTTTTTGCAGTATTTTAAAGGAATTATAGTTTAATGCAAAATTATTAATGTTTTCTGTCTTGACTGTTGAATTTATAATTATTAAACACAAGAAATAAGGTACTTTGTTATTATGGTTCCTTCGCTTTCTAATATTCATGACAGAGTAGATACATGCTACACAAAACTTATGTCGAAATCTGAAATATTACGTTTTTTTTTCTTCTTTTTCTGAAATAATCTTTTGATAATATCACCAAGATTTTCTCATGTGTATGTGTCGATTGTTCAACCTTTTTCTTTCAATGAGAAAAAAAAATGCTAAACATAACTTTACATAACTCTTTGCTCAAACATCATAGAACACAACACATACTAATTCGTTCTATACTTTCAAAAAAAAAAAAAAAATTAATCCTCAATAACCTTTTTTTTATTACAAAGACATCATCAAAATATAATTTTTATCAAGAATATCTAAAAAATTACATTAAAATAATTTTCCGTACGAGACGAAAAAAACAGCGCGTATTATCTTTCTTGAATATGTCCGGGTATATCACATACGCGGTTGAAATCGCGCGAGGAGTTCACGCGAACGCGACATAATAGTTGCTACGGTAGAAGTCACATGTATACATATAGCATAAAGGTACGTATATTTTCTGTCTTTCTTACGAGGGCGGTGGCACATAGCCATATGGAAATGGGAATGGCATGGCGCGCGCGCGAGGGTCTCATTGTATGGAAATTGCGGGAAGCCTCGAAGCCGTGACGGTGTGTCGCCTCTTATGCAGAGGCAGCCACTGTACTCGGGGACGTTCTCTCACTCTTTTTCTCTCTCTCTCTTTCTCTTGCTCCTTTTTGCTTGGGTGCGCGCGAGTGTGCGAGCACCTCCTCCTTTTTACTTGGGTTATATATACCTATACGGGAAGAGATATGATGACGCGCGTTCCGGAGTTCTATACGATATAGGAGGAGTGTATATACATATATACACACACGTGAGTGCACGCGCGTTTGCTCGCGCCCGCGCAATTTTCTCGTATACCTATACGCCGTGCACTTGTTTCAGTGTTGCACCTTGCGCGCTCCGTATATTTCTCCTTCCCTTACTTATCCACCTTCTTCTTCCTTCTCTTCTTCTTTTTGCCACTTTATTTCTTTACAATGTCTTTTTCTTTCTCCTCTTTTTTTTACGAGCAGTCATTTTGTTAATGTAAAAAATTTTTTAAAAAAATTTTCAACTTTCATTATCTTTAATTTTTTTTTATGATTATTTTTCAAAAATAATTATTAATTTCAACCTCTATTATATACTTGTATATGATTTTAATATTTATTCATTAAATAAATTATGTTTTACAACAATGGTCGTGAACAATTACAATAAAAAAAAAATAAATTTGTTGATTCTAATTAACACGAGGACGACGCAGTCATCATCACATTATACAAACGATCTCAACTGTATACGTAACTTAATCACATTAACGGACACATTTTCACTTCCGTTCTCTCTTTCTATTCTCGCTCTACTTTACTTCTCTATAGTATACACTATAACTAAACTCTGCTATCCGTCTTGGTCACCACAAAGTTTCCTATATCGTCCTTCACCAACCCAACACATACACGCATACATATTACATCCATAAAAAGTATCATCATACATAGCAAAATCTCGACGCGTGTGCACCTCTGCGAGAGCCATATCATCCTGCAGACCTCATAAAATTGGCCGCAACTCGTCGAGGGGGAGCTTATATATATATCTCGCACTCTCGCGACGTCGGGCATATATAGTCGTCGTCGTTGATATACTTGGTATACCCCCATAGCACATACATACACATACGTCCACGTGCTCTGTACTTACGCCTCCTCCCTGCTTTATTGCAAACTTGCCTGCCTTCGAATCTCTTTTTTCGCCTTATACACACTATACTCTCTTCATAGTTCTCTCTTTCTCTCTTTTTTTTTACTCTCTGTGTGCGTGTGTTTATTTGTCGGTTGGTTTTTTATACTTGAAGAAGAGAGACAGACAGTGAGAAAGAGAGAGATGGAAGGGAAAAGAACATCGAAAAAAGGCCTACTCTTGCGATGAGAGTGGCTGCTGTCATTATTTTGCTCTTTCGCTGCGCTCGGTCTCTCTTTGTCCGATCATTTCTTTTTTTTTCCTTTTCTTTTTTTTTTTTTTTGCAACTTACAATTCGTGTTTTCGGCCGCTCGTGGGAAGTTTTTCAGATTGGTTGATGATGATCTTGTATATCGAGGTACTTTTTGAAATAGCGTTTGCGAGTGTAATTGTAATTTTTTTGAGTCTGAAAAATCTTTAAAAACATAACGATTGCTCGACGAATCACCGTGGTGATGTGTCGGATTTAATTTTCAAGTTGTTTGGGTATTACAACGTTGTAACGGTGCTGAATTGTCGTAAAGATTTATTAGAAGAATAAAGGTATAAAAATATTGGACCTACTTATGCTCTGCTGACATTAAAAAGCTTCTCGGTTCTTTTTAGTTTGAATGTGTGGCACAAAACCTCCTTTTTTCCGTTTCGAATATAAAATAGAGAGAAAAAAAAAGAAGAAGCTATAGCTCTCTTTCTACGCGTCTATTATTTTCACGGCTGCTAGACGCGCTACTATTACTACTACTCTTAGCATATAGTGGCATATTCTACTTCGCGGATAATCGAGTATATCCGGCCGGTAGTTTAGTAGTATGTATGTAAGTGTTTGTGTGGTGTCTGTTTGCAATACTTGCCCGGAAATGAAGCAATTGGACGTGTCGCTTATAATACTTGTAGATTAATTCAGCTGCGTCATAATTTTTTTTTTTTTTTCAACTTGGACGCGCGGGGTACACCACACAATCTGCTACTGCTGATTATATTGCGCAATTATTTTATCGCGTTATTTTCTTGTAAAATTCAAGGTTCGTCAAACCAAGTCGATGTGTGTATGTATGTGTTTTATGATCCTTGAGCGTTACGTATAATCGTTGTAAAAGGCAAAATTGTTGTGTTTTGAACATTTTCGTAAATAAGCAAGTCTATGAATGGTCGATCCAATTTTTATTTTACAAAAACAAATTATAATTATAATTTTGTACAATTCAAATGAAGTAAGTTTGATAGTGTCGAGTACACTTTTGGATTTTAAATTTGAAAATCCTTGAACTTGTGGTATATACTTTCTCACGTCAATCTAAAAATCAATAAAGCTCTATCATATAGATCTAACTTAATACCAACATCAACAACAATCATCCAGAAACAAAATATTAACCAGAGCTTGCCTTATTTTCCTTGGCATTGGTATTCTTATCGACTCTTCTCATATTTTCTCCAAGTCGCAAGTAAATTGTGTATACGTATACATTGTTGCGGTCAAGATTTCGTTCGTCACAACTTCACCTGTGCCTCTTTCACTCTTACATCGATGAAACTATCAATTATCTCTCTGTGGCAATCATCGTTGGGATATGTACTTGAAGCTATACAGCAAAGAAAGAGCTCCACATCAAGTGTATCGAAATCACCTCTCGCGATGTAGAGAGAAAATCATCCGCAAGGTCGTGTGTACTTACTCAAAAATATGGCACGTGCACGAGTGAGAAAAAGAAATGCCAAAGGAGAACTGCAAGGTATATTTGAGGAGGAGAAGGTGGAAGAAGAAGAAGCTCGAGAAAAAAAGACGTGTAACCCTTCGCGCGTCGTAAATTATCGGTACACGCCATCATCACAAGGTGTGCACGAGAGAGAATATCATAAGGTCGTGTATGTGTATATCGTGGGTGTGCAAAAGAAAACGCAAGTGCGTGTGCGAGTGATAAAAATGGCGAATAAAATTTATAGGACGTTTTAACGGAGTCGCGCTTGCTTATATATATATAGCGTCCATAGCACTGCGAGGTTGTAATGGGTACGTGTGTCAAAAGGAATCGACGGTGACGCAGAGCTTCATGGAATAGGCGGACCTCCTGTGGACGGTTCTGTGATGGTAGAAAATGAGGGTGGTTCAAGATATACCCCATACGTACGTGTCTTATCGTAAATGTCCAAGTGCTACGAGCGAGAAAGAGAAAATAAGAGAGTGAGAGAGAGAGAAAGATGAAGTAAAGAGTAGAGTTGAGGGACAGGTGACCCGTGGTAGAGACCTTTGATAGACTTTGCGATTACCAGACGACTACGACCGCGCCTATATGCTTATATTATACGCATTACTTCTCTGATGCTCTCTTTGGCGTTTGCCAACCCACACGTAAATGCGCTTATGATGTAAATCATTATGAGATGCGTCCGCGAACTCTCCTCGTCTACTTTTGCTTATATGCCTTTTATTTTTTTAAACTGGGAAATATGCTTCGCTTACTCTCTCGCTTGTTTCTCTGACACTTTCGTCTCGACAACCACGACAGACACTCTTGGTATAAAAAAAGAGTAAGTAGGAGGAGTTGCAGAGTTTGAGATAAAGAGAATCTGCTGGACGAGTTGAAATTTTTTATCTTTTTTTTTTATTTTTTATTACGGCGGTCGAAGGTCGGACGAGTCAACCCCCGTCGTGCTGCTTCGCGATATTCTGCTACGTCCATAAGCTCTCTCTCTCTCTCTCTCTCTCTCTCTCTCTCTCTTCGTGGATGTAGTATATACTTTAACATTTTTGTCCCTGTCTTGCTTTCTGCCGTCGCGCGCGCGCGTGTGCTTTTACGGTGTGTTAAGCTGACACTTTCGTAAATTGTATATAGCTGCGCTTCTCTCCACCCCCCCCCCTTCTCAGCATAATTAAGATTATATTCTACGTTAGCTTCGTATTTTAGATGACAGACTCGTATCTGCAGTACAACTTTTACATGTAAGTTGTATATGATGTACATTAAATAATTTGTGTATATGTTTAGTGCTTGAATATTTTTTAAATGCGAAAGAAAAAAATCATTTTAATTACATTCGTATAATACTGTAAGATTGTATATTTTCAAAATTAAAGTTTATTTACTCTTTTTTTTATTTATAAGAATACTTTTTGGTTGATTATCTTGTCGGTAATAACTTTTCCAAAAATAAAAATACATAACAAGAAAAGTTGAAAAAAAAAAATTCAACAGAAAGAAATAACTATTTTAACAATTTTGAAAATAAGAGAAGAAAAAAATAAAAGATTTTACAACTTTGAAAATTTTACTTGACAGAAAGAGAAAGAGAGTAGTATAGTCCGATATGATACTTTTCAAATAACAGGTGTTCTCTCGTTGTCCATGGAGCGCATAAACCTGCAGCCGAAAAAAAAAAAAGATCAGCCTCAGTTTATAAGCAAGAAAGAAAGAAAGACTGTGGCCAGCAGTTTAAATTTAAACGGCTCAGTCGTAATCCAATGGCCATTGACATCTACGTCGGCGCGGAGTTGGCCGAGGAGTATATAGGTATAGGCCTCGAGAGAGTTTATATCACGTCGGCCTCGCGGCAACTTCGATTTTATGGTCCCTTCCTCTCTCCACCTCTCAACGTCTCTCTCTCTCGTGTATATACAGTCCTCTTCTACACGTATATAATACTTTTTTTTTTCTCTTCACTTGCTTGCTTGTGCGCCAGACCATAGTCCGACTGTTCTCTTCTCCTGTATATAATTACGCGCCGAAATCCTGACTAGGGTACCAGCACACCACTAACATCTCATCCTCCAACTCCTCTCGTGAAAATTGATCACGTATATACACATACACGGTGTGTCCTCCAAGCCGTGTCATTATCGGGAATAAAAGTCACCGCGCTACTACCAACCGAAGAAATTACCGCGGCGACAGTCTCTTCTTTTTCTCTCTCTCTCTCTTTCTTTTTCTTTGACCAGAGTAATACCCCCCTCCTTCCCTTCTTCTTTTTATTCTCTTTTTATTTTCTCTTGTATCTACCTTATTCGTTGTATATATAGCTCTACCTCATTTTCTCGTCGCGAGATCCCCACGCCTTCTTCATTTCTGAGATGTCGTGTCTATCTACTCGCACAACCACTTCACCTGCGCATATATAGATTCTAAGGCTAAGATCTTGGCTATGTCCTCGTACGTGCCGCAGGTGGTGCATATACTTTTTCGGCTGTTTTTTTTCTTGCTCTACAGCCGGCTGGATCTCGCTTTTTTTGGTCCAGCCCATTTCTTTCCATATCTCTTGTAACTTTTTGTCTTACGAGGTTTTTTAGGAACTTGGACTGTTTTTTCTCTTTTCTTTTTAAATTCGTTCGTTTTTTTCTTATTCTCCATTCGGTGTATAAGATGATACAAAAAATAATCGAATCGTGTTGGAATGTGACGAGTTGGGTTGCGGTTCTATGTTTATTTGGTATATTGGAACCTTTTTTATCTTTAACATGACATTAGAATGAGAAATATCAGTTTTTTTTGTGTTTACGAGATTGTTGTCGATGTAAAATGTTCAAATCATTTGATGATTAATTCTATTTTTCTATACGAGATATTGAGTTTTTTGTTTTATAACTCTGAAATTAACGATTTTTACATTAACAATCATCCAGATCATCAAATTGAAACGAATAATTACTTAATCTCATAGTAACGAAATTTAATTATCCAGAATTCCTCTAAACATACGCGCAAATGTACTTCCTTCTTTATCGAACTTCGCTTTAGCATATATAGAGGAAAAAAAATTATTAAAATCCTTGCGCGTGAAAGCAAGTTTCGTAAAGTACCCAATTATCCTTGGTTGGACAAAGTCACGAAGTCGAAGCTGCATCTTATTCTCGTGACGTTATACATATATATAGCTTATTCGATTCAAGAGCATGAAGTAAGAGAGAAAGGGGAGAGGGGAGAGAAAGAAAAGAGCACCGAACTTCCAAGTGGTGTGTAAAACTTAATGAGCTATATAGAGGAACGAGTGTATAGTACCTATACACACCAAGGTGCAATGTGCTAGTGTATTATAGCTAGTATATTTAAGTACTCCTGGCCAGCAGTTTCACTTTGAGCATTGACTTGCGCTGCCGCCAAAGCAGCAAAGAGGAGAGATATGTACTATATATACAAAAGGGGAGGAAGAAAAAAAAAAGAGTAGCTGTGCGCTCGCGATAAATACACGTTTTCCTCTAACCTCATGAATTCCGAGAGAGCTCTATAGGCACCCGCAAACCGAAACGATTCGACTTAACAAACTGCGCGCAATATACATTTTTCCTTGGAGAGCTGCTGCTAGCCAAGAGGTCCGATCTCGTATACTCTGCTAAGGCGGTTACTCCTTTTTCTCTCTCTTTTGAGAAAACCGCGTGTGCGCGAATCGCGAGAGAGCCGAGGCACTTCAAGCGCGACAGGGTCGCGTGCGTATCGCGGAAAATAGCCAACGGTGGTATAGAGGAGCTGGACTGTGGTGGATATATATTATGGTATTTGTATGTGCGAGGGAAAATTGCGTCTACATGCTCGGTTGCAGCGGAAAATCGTCCTTCTTTTGCTCGCCAAATGCAAGAGAGATCCTACTTCTGCTGCGGCAAGCTTATCGGACACAGGTTGCAAGAGGGGAGAGAAAAAGATGAAATTGAAATGAGTGCTAGAACACGCGATTTTGATGCTGCTGCTGATGTTGGTTGAGGGGTTTTGGATGGTGAGGCACGATAAGTATGACGAATAATATATCTGACGCACCTTTTTATGGATAATGGAAAACTACTGTTTTTTTAAGTGGAGATATATATGTTTTTTTCTTCTTTTTTTTTATTTTTGTGATGAAGTTGAAGTAAATGAGGATAGAAAAAAAGGTTGAATGGTTTGTTAAACATTAGTTAATATTAATTATTTTAATTTGAGTTGAGAAAAAAAAAATTGTTATGTTCGGGATGTTTAAATAATTGGATTTATTTAGGATTATTAAAATTAATGACTTTATTTGTAAAATTCCTGCATTTCTAAATTGCATTGGTGGAAAATTGTATTGCTTTAATTAGTCTAAGATTAGCTGAAATTAATTTAATTAGAAAAAGAAAATTTTATGCATAAAATGCGTATAATACTCATTAATGTGGTAAATATTGTTTTATAAATTAAATTATTTATCATTAAAAATGACGAATCTGTGGTATACTTCAATATTGATGTTATGACCGCAATTTCTGAATTGTAGCTTCAAAACATATGAAAAATAATGTTAAGATCGCATGACAAACGACTATCAGTTTTAACGGTTTTTCACCACAGCTCCGGAAAACATGTTGTTGTTTTTTTTTTTTATTCATTCATAAGCATTGAAAGCTGATGAAAACTATGAAGACACGCCTAGTACAAGTAAGCTTTACGCTTCGAGTAAAATAAAGTGGCGATTCTGGTGGCATGCGATAAAAAAAATGTAAGCCGCGAAGTGGAAATGCAATTAGATGCACGTCTTCATTGCCTGAAGTTTCTATTGGCAAAAAACTACCGGTCCCATTGCGGTAATAATAAGAGCACGCGCTGATTGTAATACATTGATTGAATTGATGTATGTACATGATGAGTAATGTTAAGTAGGTTTATAAGAAATGTTTTTATTATACGAACAAATGTTATTTTTTTTTTCTTATAATAATTAGATTACATACTTTTAAACGTTTATTTAAAGTATAATTAAACACGTTAAAAACTTTAATTGTGAAATATTTATAGTTGTTACGATTGCATTAATCAACAAATTACTTTTGATTACAAATTACAATTTATAATAGATAATTATGTTCTTTCTATTTTTATCTACTATTACATTAGACATCAATTTTCATGTAATAATTTTATTTTAAAAATAAATTAAAATTAATTTTAATAATTAATAAAAAGTTTTTATTATTAAATTTATTTTATTATTTGCAGATCACGTGTTTGATTCCAGATTATTTCTCCTAGATCCAATTACTGGGTAAGTTTGATATAGAGCAGATATTTAAATATTAAGACATTTCATTTGTTTAATATAAAATCATCCTTCAATTGCTAAATTATAAAACTCATCACTTATCTAATTTCGAAATATTAACGAAACTCCCAGTCCACGCAACAACCTCGACAAAAAAAAATAAATCCATTCCTCTTTAAAAGAGGCCTTGCAAAGAGAAAAAAAAATAAAAAGCAAGAACTCCAAGCGGGTAAAAAAGCACATTTCTCGCGCGTCGTCGCAACTACTTAACGAATCCGTGTTAATGTTCGAAGATCATTCCTCTTTCCTCACATCTTCTCTCTCGCTCATTCGTTCTTCGCGTTCCAACAGATCCGTTACGGGTGTAAGTTTCACAAGACAGGCTAAACATACGCGAGCGAAGTCAAGGAAGAGACATTTCTCCTAATGTACCATACACTCGATCTGTGCGTACACTTGTGTAAGGAGCATATTTGAGAGGAGCGACATTAAACGACACGTCGTCGTCGTCGTAATCCTACAAAAAATATGATAGCTGCATAGTTCTTGGTGATGTATACGAATACCTTTCTTGCAAACGATCGCTCAACGTCGACACCACCAGGTCCCTGATTGTTTTATAAGTGAGAAATGTTTCAGAAGTAATAAAGAATAATTGGCCACGCGTGCACAAGCGAGAAAGAGCAACTCGCATCGTGTATAAAGTATATAGTGGACGATTGCTCTCGTGTGCCAAGTGCCTGATGTTAAAACTTGAGCTCGTATTCTTCATTGCTGTTTGCAATGCGATTTGAGTGCCTCCAGGCTGTGTTGGTTGGCATCTCTCTAAGCGTAGATTGATAGAGTGACGTGGCAAGGAGTCGTAGTAGCTATAAAATTATCTGGTTTTAAAGAAAGCAGCCAAACAATTTGGTTGTTTAATATTAACTCTTCGTCTATAAAGTAGGATCGTTTTCATTCTGGATCGAGCTAATTTTGTTTAAACGTTGTTAGATTTGTGATTTAAAAAATGGGTGTTCACCTTTGTTTTTTAATTAAAATAACTATTGGTTTTTTAAAAAGTTTTTTTTATAAACTTCCAGTTTTCTCTTAAATTTTTTTTTATAATGAGTAGTTATAAAGCTTAAAGATGAAAATGACGTCATAAGAATTAATTGTTTAAAAAAAGAATAAACTAAAATAGTATCTATTTGCTAACTGTTCCAATTATAAATACAAAGCTTCCTCTTTGAGAAAGCAATAATAGTTGAAAAAAAATTTTTTGTAACACTTTTTTGTAAATTTTGTAAAAAGAAAGTCTAATAGAATTTGCTTTGAAAAACGTGTATTTTATTTTGTATAAAGCCTTTTAGACACTTTCTTAAGCGTATTTCGACTTATATTAGGATTTAACCGCAATGACCAAATCGGTGAACACCATGAATCGAACTCACAGTCTGTAGATTATTAAATAGTCACCTTACCGACCAAGTCATTTCAGATTCTTTTCGTAAGTATTAAATCTGGTCAAAATATGAATTTTTTTACATTACATAGTTTCTTAATTTCTATATTACAAACAATTCGAAAAAAAAAAAAATTAAAGTCATTTAGTTAAATGAGTTCTACCTTTTAAAAAAATATCTCATTTTTTGCACAAATGAAGTCTGTTCAACACAATATTGCGGCGGTATCAATAGCTATTTTAATATGTATTTCTTGCGTTACACATAACACAGAAAACTTTTTCCATCTCTTTTCATCAACCTCACGTGCAAATCATCACTCTCTACATCTTTCACACTTACAACCGAAGGTTGCACATCCCAAAGATCCAAATCACAAAATTAGCTCGAAGCATATACACCTCAACGTCACGCCATCGACATCGTTTCCAACCAATATACCCTCTTGCCGCGCCTAATATCAGCATTACAAATTTATCAGTTGATAGAGAAATAAAAGGAGAGACTTGGAATCGGAAGAAGATGAAGAAGGGATGGCGGGCGCTTACCTCTGACCCGCCGCTTGTAATAGCAGCCACCACCGCAGCCCTTCTATAAGTATTTTCCACGTATATGCCACGTACCGGCTCAGCCGAGCGCAAGCAAGCGGAGATATTTATTGGAGATAATTACAAGAGCGCTCGTAAAGCACTCGGCGGCTGTGGTGATGGTGGTGGTGGTGGCGGCGATACTCTTTGCAAGCCACAAGAACTCTATATAGTATACCCTGCTGCCTTACGTCTTATGCCTGGATTTTGCAGCGAAGAGGATCCTGCATATAAGGTTTTACATGCCGCTTGGAAGATGCGTGTACGAACAGAGAGAGCCAAAAATAACGAAAGTGAATGGAAGGAAAAGGAGAGAGATAGATAGCAAGGGTGGCAAGAGGAATGGAGGTCCAGGAAAAAGAAAAAAAAGGAGGCAAGAGCACCGATTTATTTATGCCCGAGGAAGAGGACAACGACGTCGCGGTATGGGGAACCTTTTATCCAAGCGCAGATTTTACGATTCTGCGCTGAATTATTGTAATTAAGGTCCGTTTAGGGGCGATGATATATGTTTTGATTTCAATTACGTCCTTATTTGCTCAATGAGTATAAATGTCATTAAATAATTTTTTTTACTGGATATTTTTCGTCGTTGGTTCTTACGAAGAAGTAAAATTATATTGCTTTTATTTTATTTCTTTGAAGAAAGTTTTAGGATTTATGTATTGCGAAATTGAATAATTGTTTTTCAATTATTTGTTTAATTATCTAGTGTAGATTGGCTTGCTTCGGTGTTGTCGTTAAAAAGAAAAATAAGTAAACGAAAGTCTGTGATTGTATATTGATCGTGAACTAGTAGATAAGCATTGATAACGCCACAATTGCCTGCGGATGAAGTTTGCCACTCTATCTATTTTTCATTAACGAGCCTTTACGTTTGCATCATAAAATTGTTTTGTTTTTTCGGGTTTTAAAATAAATCGAATTTTTTTGTTTCTCTTTATCTTTTTTTTTTTGGAATGTAAAATGGTAGTTAACGTTATTTTGCACATGTAACTGTTTTTTCTTCCGAGTTAGTATATAGATTTTTATTTTCGATATAGATATTGGTTTAGATGTTTCTGTTGCAAAAAGTTATCAAAGCGATATAAAAGATCGTTTTAATCAATTTTCCAATTTTTTTCTTTTCTCTTTTTTCGAAAACAACTATCTGCATTTGACATTTTAGTGATAGACCTAAATCATGTTTTTCTTTTTTTTAACTTTTACCAAATAAAACACATTTCACTAAAAAGTCTTAAGTATGTAAGTTAATTCAATAAAAGAAAAAATAGCATACAATAAAATAGTGCACCAACATCACAATTAATACATCACTCGTCATAAGGCACTTTAAGAATAATAGTATCAGCCTCGCACTTGCCAACTTTGCTAAAAAGAATCAAGAAAGCGCAACGTTGAAAGAAATCGCCTACACAGGGGGGGGGGGGGGCGATCATCGCGCGCAGAGCATGTGCGCATAAATTGTTTCTTCAATTCACTTTTAATTTGGCCGGATTCTCGTCCGTGGACTTTCGTGACCAACGGCAAAGCCGCTCACGCACTCGTGAACGCGCGTCAGCAGAGACCAGTAGAAAAAATAAAAGAAGGATATAGAGGGTATGGTCCCATTAATTTAACGCGAGAGTCGACATGAGAGGTGTACACTGCACATATACACTACCACCACTTGCAGCGCCATAAAAGTTTATCGCGCGAGTCGATCGGTCGCGCTTTCTCACACACGCTGTATATACCATATAGCTAGGCTACGATATTGCGCTTTCGCGACGTCACCCGGTGTCTGTCTGTCTTTCTGTCTTTCTTTCTCTTATTACTTCGACTTTTTTTTTGCACCGATTTCAGGAAAGTGTAATTTCGCGCGTGTGTGCATCGCTACGTTATTACGGCCAAAGCGATATTCGCCAATTAAACCGAAGGGGAGGGGGGGGGGGCAAGAGATTTCGATGTGTCCACGAATGACGTTTGGAGGAACGATTCTATGTCGTGGTGGCTTATACACGCGATTGCAATCGGAATATAACGTGAATGAACGTTTAAAATGAAGAGACATATTTACGAAATGAAATTTACGAACTTTGAAACTTTTTACGTGAACGATTTACGTTCTAATAATTGAGTAACATAAAATTTCAACCGATGTCTAACACTTTTATTTTTAATTACTCATTGATTTTTCAATTCGCGTAAATTTTTATTTTTGTCTTGGTCGTTTAATTATGAAACATGTTTTGGTTTGATAATAATGTTGCGAGCGTGACAGTATAACGACGTGCTTTATATTTAATACTGGCAAATTAATATAGACTGTGTGTGAAATATGTACATGTTTAATATAACACCTTGCATTTAGCTCGTGTGTCTAATGTACATTTTTTTTTTTTTTTTTGCTTTCTTTCTGTTGTTGCTTCGCGCACGCATATATTTTAAAAATCGCAATTAAGAATAATAACAAGTGCAATAAGAACGGACTAGGTGGTAAGCGCACACGCGCTTACTTTTTTAACGAGAGACTCGCAAACATAATTCGATTGTGCAAAATAGTTATCCCGACAAAGCTGCTACACGCTCACGAACATACATACATATATATACATACACATACATAAACAGACAGATAGATTGGCTAGTAGATATTATCTGAAAATTTTAATTAATCCCGCATATCATCCATTATTGCATGCTTATAAAGATTATAAAAGCATAAGAAGGAAAGCTCTCTCGCATCTCGGCGTATCCGTCAGGTGGGCCACGATGCGCGACGAAGGAGGTGGTGGTTTTCTGTATATACGCGCATTCACTATGCATTTATAACGCTATGTAAATTATCGAATTATCCTCAGCAGTAGATATATATACCGACTTCCTTGATTCTTCATCATTCTATTATCTACTCTCTCTTAAACCTATAGCTGCGTCTTTCTTCTTGGACTCATAAATACATATATACGTTGGACAGTGCAAAATGAAAATTGCGACTAATTTGAACGACGATCGGTCTAATCCGTCCTGCAGTGTTTATTTTTTCTTAGGATATCACTGAATATGTTTCATCATATTTTTAAGATGCGATGCTTTCACGCACGTTAATTACTAAGATATTACACTGCGTTTGTTTCCTTAATTTATGAAAATCGTAAAAGGCAATATATTTCAATTAAAATTTTTCTTTTAAAATGCCATGATTTATATATTTTTATTTTTTAACGTGACACTTTTAAACACTATACTAGAGTCGTACACATGCGTATGTTTATAATAAGAAACACAAATAAAAAGTGATTAAAAAGAAAATGAATTATTGGTATAGGTAAAAAAAGTGGTAACAATTCCATTACAATAAAAAATTCCATTAAAATAATAAATCTAAAATAATCTATTACCTTATATAATATACACAGAATAGACAGCTTCTCCTATCCGTTGATTCTCTTTCTCTCCTTCTTTCTTCTAATATATACGCACGCACGTGTCCAGAGAGTCCGGTCTCGGACGTTGTGGGAGGGCCGCAGCCGTAACTATATATATATATATATATATATATATATATATATATATATATATATATATATATATATATATATATACGAGAACGGCTTTCCCAATTAAATTACCATTTAAGAAGAAAAGCGCGTTCACTCATCGCCTGCACCGACAATAACAGAGCGCGTCCGAGACGCTTTTCCAGGTCTAATAATAACGGCGCGTTCACGCCATGATGGACACTCTATTATGCGTCGTATATGTGTACATAATAATTGTAATACACGTGTATAATAAATATAAATATAAGAAAAAACGCGGGACTGTGTTCTCGAGACTTATACCATTATGTGATGGTTGCGCGACGATTCGTAACGCGGGCATCTCTGATATGGTTGAAACCACATGGAACCTCCTTACCTTGCTATAATTGCTGCAGCCACGAAATATAGCGCGCCCTCTTTATCCCTCCCTTCCTCCTTCTGTATTCTCACGAGCATCTATATGTGGAGGGTATGTTCTTTTTTTTTTTATTGTGTGCGTAAAGGTACAACGATGATGAACCTGATTTTATTGCGCGCCATAGTTTCGCTATAGAGCTAAGAAGAGGAAGAAGGAGAAAGCTTGAGCTGATTCAAAAAGGGCTTACACGTAGTGAAAGACACGGTAGGTAGGTAGGTAGGTATATGTGCTCTATATGTATAGGTAAGCGGACAAAAGAGACTCTCCACATATATATACATTCGTCTCTATGGTACCACGCCCCCCGCGTTTAAGTTTGTATATGTATATGTATACCATTGCTGTAGTATCAACCCCTTCGATGAGGAAGGGAGAAGGAGCAGAAACGAGAGTCTCGTTGCTGAGACACGACAAAGGATTTTATGAACGCTGGGGGCTGTGTGTATTATAAGTAGACGAAAATTTTGTGTATGTGTGTTATTCATTCGTATGTGCTTGTGTTAATGTACAAGAGTTTAGTTATGGGTCGCCAACAAAAATTAAAGCCCTTGGCAAATATACATGTACTGCATACAAAATGAAATAATGAGTAGCTGTCCAATATTTTTTGCTTGAAATTGTAACGTTTGACATTGTAAATTGTGAAAAACTGTTTGAAAAAAACAAGACTCGTTATTTTTTTTTTCTTAAGGTGTAGTACTGGTCTATTATAATTTTCAGAATTTTGCAATTTCTCAAATTAGCCTTAAAATACTTACCATGGTTGAAACACATAAATGATAATCAAATAAAATTTAAATAAATATTCATTTCAAATATCACAATTTTTTCGCATGCAGATTTTATTTACGGAGTATAAATATTATTGACAAAAAAAAAGAAACGTATTTCAATTTTAGTTTGCAGCAAATGAGTCATTATTGCCAACCAACCTTTCCACGCTCATCATCACAGTGTATTCATCTCTCGGGCTCATTTACGAAAAGCGAGTGTCTATATATTTCGCGTGGTCCGCAGGATGTGTGTCCGCTGTATTTCGTCTTTTTTTTTTTCTTTCAACCCACTTTTTCTCCCTCATATCTCTTTCTCTTCGCGTATATTCTTCCATCTCTCGTGTCCGTTCGTCCTAACAAGAATATCTAGTGGTGCGAGGGGGGAACGATGGTCAAATAAGTGAGGTGGTTAGGGGGTTGGAGGGGGGGTATAAAATGCCACACGAAGCGTAATACGTGGTGGAAAGATAGAATCCCCCTTTTCGATTTGAATCTGTAGCCACGAAATAATTTCGGTAATCCGGCCTCGTCGCCGGATTAATAGTCGCACCCCCGTCTTTTTCTCTCTGCTGCTCTTCTATGAACCGTCCTTCCATCTATCAGCCTTATATTCTTCCCTATACCTCATTTCTCTTTTGCAGATGAAAATAAAAATACGCACGCGTTACTTAAATTTTCGGCATATTGGAAAGTTCGGCTATGATTGTCCTAGACGAGGGCTTTAATAAAAAATTTGAAAAATCCAATTTAAAGATTTTACGTCATATTTCATTAAATTGTTTTATTTTTTATTTTTTGGCATTAATGCACATGCAAGAAGATGCCTTTATCGTTAATCGATATTATTCAATTTATCTGCTTTCTAAAATTTTCAATTGAAAGCTAAAAATTACCGATGAGTATTTAAAAAATAATTTCATTATCAAGTGATTGAAATTTAAACAATAAAAAAAAATTTTTATTTCTTCATCATTTATCCAAATTATTAATCAATCTTAATCTTACAAAAAAAAGGTAGTCATGCTTAAAAATCAACAACGTTGCTCAGATAAAGTACCAAGATATTCTCAACATCGCAACTGATGATCGTCAAAAGCTCTCAGTACTTTCTTCTTGCAGACGTATATAGTAAACGAGCCTCAACCAACAGGCAAAGGGACATAGCAAATGGAAGAGGAGCTATAGGTATAGAGGAGCTATCAAGCGCTCTCGCGTCAAGCGTTTGCCCCGAGGCGATGCTCCACGCGAACACGTGCCCTATTGCTGCTGCTGTTTCTGCCACTACATCCACACATACACATACACAGTACCATCATGGTTGCATCAATTCTGTCAATTGTCAATTCGGATGCCTAAGGGGCCAAAAGGAAGTTAGAGAGAGGAGGAGGAGGAGAAGGTGGGATATACCGGTTAGGGATATGAAGCCGGCACGTCGTTTGAAGTGGCGGCATATATTCGCGACTATGTGTATATGGCTCCGCACACTCCAACAACGACTGTATACGTAATCCCATTTTCGAGCGAGCTGCTGCTGCTCTGTCGAGCCACCCAATAACCCCCGCGGCGGCATATCGCCACTTTTGCCGAATTAGATGTAATAGTAGTAGTATTCGTAGTAGTTGTGCTCCTGCTGCTGAGATGCTCTGGATGATTTTGAAGCTTTGGTATGCCTGTAGGATACACGTATACATGTTATATGCGGCTTTCATAATGTATATGGATATATGTACTTTTTACAAGAATCTCGTTTTCAGGGAGGGTTGGCTTTACAAAGCCAGCAGCAGCAACAGCACGTGCAGAGAGAGAGAGAGAGAGAGAGTGGTATGGTATGTGTGCCATTGCTTAAGTGATATTTTAAATTGCGGATGTGTGTTTTTGGTTGGAAATAACTGGGGATAAGCACAGTTTAGATAATGCTTACTCGTTTTTATTGATATTTTGTCAACTTTTTGATTATGTGAAAATTTTAAAATTTTGAAGAAATAAATAATTTATTTTGATATTTTTATTGGTAAACGAACAAAAATATATATTTGATGTTGTGTACCTTAATTTTTAAAGATAAAGTAGATATTGCATGACTCGGTTTTAGTCGTATTTTTACGTTTTTTTTTAAGCAATTCAACATATAACTTCAATGTCTCAAATTGTTCAAAAACATTTATACAACTCTTCCGAAACTCGTTAAAAACCGGACACTTCGATAAAAATCACATCGAACATACACATTAAAACGTAATTATTGGTTATTTCAACGTGACATCCTGCGCGCGAAATTTAAGGTACGGATAACGTAAGAGATAGAAAAAGACGAAGCAAAAAAGGAGTACACACACACAAGAGTCACGAAACTTTGTAATGCAAGCCGTGAATTTCGACGCGACAGATGGTAACCGATACCACTAATTACACATATATACACACATATATCCCAAAACTTGGACCTCTCTTTTTTATCCTCTTTTTATTTTTTCGTTTTCTTCGTTATTTCGAGTAAAGTTTGCACGAGCTGTATATACAGTGCTTTGGGCTATTCCTCGGTGATTTGCCAGAGATTGGCGCTCGCGCAGAGAGAGAGTGATGGGAAAATCGATTAAGATGCGAGAGCAATACGCCCGGCATGAAATTCCAACATGAGCTGCTTTGGACAACACACACACACATACAGACACACATAAATTGCATGAGAAATATGAGACAAGCGTCATTAGTTGAAAATTGTGACTCGAGAGAGCACATATATGTATACGCACATCTTTATCAGAACGATATATTTTAAATTTTTCAAACTTGTAATTTATTTTACAACTTTATCTCTTTTTCGTTATTATTTTTTGTAGCTGTATGTTAATTCTGACACGTATGTATTACGTTTAAGTATTTTTGGTGTACTTAAAATCAATAACATTATTATATTGAAGGTATATTGAAAAATATCACGTCGAAATTACTCAAATTTTAAAAATTAAAAAAAAAAGAAAGTAAAAAAGAAAAATATACAAAATTCATCATTGATCTCACAAAGCTGTAATACAATTTAAACGACACTTTATACAAAGCCCTCCTAAAAAAAAAACATATCTCGATAAAAGAGGCATCAAGCGAATATAGAAACAAGTGTAAAAGGAATATATACAGACAGAGTATCGAGGCGTAGTATAGCAAATGCGATTTTCTCGGGCAATTTGCGGCGCGACAAAATTTAAATCGCAAAGCACATTTGACGTGAACTCGTTTCGACTCTTGATTCGCTCGAGGGAGTTTGAAGGGGAAGGGGGGAAGAGGATAGGATGTACATCACGTCCTTTTGCGGCCGATCTAAAGTGGATTCCGCGTAATTCGTCCGCGTGTACCGGCAAAGCGAGGACGACTACGACGACGACGATGATGACGACAACGACGACGGTCTGTATGAGTGTGTGTGTGTGTGTGTGTGTGTGTGTGAGGGGTGAATGGTAAATTTGAGGCGTTCTCGACCGCGGTCGAGTATAGCATCGAATATAATTTCATTTTTAGCGAACCGACTCTCTCTCTCTCTCTCTCTTTCTATGTTATATACATCTCAACCCTGGGCTTGAGAGTTCGAAGGCAGAGACGTGTGTTGGTCGACAGTCGTCGGTCCGCGCATTTGATGCGAGAAAAAGAGAAGGATATATAGGTATACGTGTGCTGCTGCTTTTCGTCTCTTATTTCGTTCTCGCATCTCGTTCTGGAACTGTCTCGCGATTTGAGTGACAACAGTAAGCGAATTTCGATGATTAGTTTTAAATTCAATTTTTTCATTGGATGGGATGTGTTTCTCTGTATGAAGCTCTACTTTACATTTATTGATGAGAGTCCAAGAGATGTACTTTTTTCTGTTGTAAATTTAATGATGATTACTTTTAAATTTGTTTGATTTTTTAAATTAACATTTAATTATCGTTGCAGTACAAACTTTTCATTTAATTTACTGCATATCGTTTACGTTTATGATACTTACAAATCCAATTTATATTTTCATATCCTAGTTAAACAGAATAATATCATACCAATAATAAAATCAAGCATATCTGTATACGATGCAACTGATATACAGTAAAAAAACATAGCTATCATTTATATTTGTTTAGTTTTAAAAGAAACTGTAAATCCCATAATTAGAACGCAAGCAAAAAAAAAGAAAAATATGATGAGCAGCATACGATAAATAAAACCGACAGTTCCCAGGAAGATTTTTAATAAGCCAGTCTTCAAAATTTTCGCTTTCTCTCTCTTACCATTTAAAATACGCCTAAATTGACAAGGCCATCGGCTAAACGATTATAGAAAAAAAAATATAGTCTCTGCTATTGTCCCTGATTTAGGTCTTCTCAAAAACCGAATCCCAATTCAGGTATACGAACTTTGCACGAATGTCTCATATACTCTCTTGACACTTGTCACCCAATTTTATCGGTCGTTAAACTTAAGCGCGTCCTACCAAAGGACAGATATATCTCTTATCCACTAAACCCCTCCAAGCTTAAACCTTTTTTTTTCTCTTACTCTCTCTCTCTCTCTCTCTCTCTCTCTCTCTCTCTCTCTTCTCGGATGTTATCAAGTTATTATGCAAGCATATCTCGATTTCTTTAATTATCGAACAAACTTTTTTTTTTCTTTAAAATATAATTTACAGTGTTACAGGTAGTAAAACGTTTAAACTGATACTTGTGCATACACAAAAAAAAAACAAATAAACTACACATATAGATAAGACATTATCGCGACACAGTGACATAAAATTAAAGCACAACATTTCAGTGGAGGGATTATTTGCAGTTTTCGTTAAACGAATCTCTACAAGAAGTAAAATTAAAGCGTCTCTCTCCCTCTCTCGTAACATATTTATATATATATATATATATATATATAACATCTTGAGCAGAGACTTAAGATGTCGTTCTTCCCTATCTTAACCGTACGTTCCTCTCGATTGCATTATTTATCGTCATCTCGGTCTCTCTTTCTCTCGTCATATATACAAAAACTCTCTCAGTACCTATACCTATATAAGCGGAGCGCGTCCTTGAGCAGCTCGTCTCTTCGAAAATCCCTTAAGCCTCTTGGGAAATCGCGCAAGAGCAGAGCCAGCGCGTTTACGAGGGCAGTAGTGCAATTTTTTTTTCTTCCTACATTTTCTACCCTCCATCCATCCCTCTTTCTATCTTGACAACGATTAATCCACCGAGAGTCTTTTCTGTTTGTAATTATCGTCATAAAAGTACACCCGATGATTTACAGAGAAACAAAGAGATTTACTTGAACAAATATATACCAAATTCTTATGGAATGTTCGAACCAACTTCCGTGGTCTTTCTCTCTCTCTCTCTCTCTCTCTCTCTCTC
>JAPYZE010000913.1:0-37166 GCA_030522805.1 Leptomastidea abnormis
CAGTGCGATCAGGCTTAATAGGGCCTATGAGATTAATATGAGGGCAGCTTTTGTCATCATTTAGGTTGTAGAATAAGCCCTCAAAATTTGGAGATGATCAGTCACCCATAAGGTTGGTCATCTCCTTGTAAGTCATTTTCGTCTGTATGAAAATTTTAATCTATTATTATTTATTAATATTAATTTAAAAATGTATTAAGAAATTTCTTTTTATAGATATTATAATTTTTCTTTAAAAAAAAAAGTTTCAAGAGCTTCAATAAATTTTTTGAAAATTTTCTGATTTGTTGCATATAATAATACTATAGAAGATAAAAACATCCTAGTTTAGTAGTAGATGGGAGTATAATATAAAAAAATCTGTCAGTAAATTAGGTTTAATATTTATAAATGTCAATTTTTCTTACCTTTCATTTAATGTTTTTACAAATTTACAAGGCAAGTCGTGGTATTTGGAATCTGAATTTGACCCCAACTTAGAAAAAATGTTTTTTAATATTTACATGAAAAAAAGTGTCAAGGGTTTTATTTCAATAGGCCTTTTTTTAATTTACAGGGTATTTGTACGTGTAATATTATTTCTCTGCGCAGTATACTTCTTTCGGCTCTACCTTTTAGACAATTTCTAAAACATATAAAATTTTAAAGTACGTATATTATGATAGCTAATAAAATTACCTAGGTATAATTTGATAGGTTGTATGTCAATAAAATAATAATTCAATCAAAAGTTATAGTAAGTCAAAAATATTAATGATTTTATTCGTGATTATCTACCCATGTTTTATAATCGTGTTCATAATCATGTATAAAATCATTTATTTTTGATTCACTATAACTTTTAATTGAATTAATATTTTATTGGCACATATAAGTAACCTATCAAATTAAAAATAATTTCATCAGCTATCACAATATATATATATATATATATACTTTAAAAGCTTATCTTTTTTTTAAATTGTTCGGTGTTTAATCAAAAGAGAACTCTTTTCCCGGGTTCAGCCCAAATTCAGTTCTCGAACACGATGAACTCCCTTTGTCAGTTAATACTCGTTTTCTTAGCATCAACATAAAAATACCCTTATATTCATTTTCTATAATATAATCATTAGCACAGTTGCTTTATACATATACACACTGAGTCAGGTTAAATATCTTAAACGCCTATCCCATATATATATACACCTATGACGAGGTGATTCTTCTCGATCGTGCCAACGTTAAATTTTTTTTCCAAAGCATAATATTTTTATGTTAATGATAGGGATGTAAAAAATGAAAAAAAAAAATATTCTTGAAAAATCAACTCGTTGAAGGTGTGTGTGTGTATAAATTAATTTTTAAAAATAAACAAACAAAATATATTGTCTTTCAGCATTACACTTTAAATCATAAAAAAATTTAAGAATAAAAAATAAAGTAAGTCGCAAAATCTATTTTTATTTATTTTTTTCAAGTCTCACATCTTGCATATCCATAATATGATAGATATGTAGGTCGAAATTCAAAAGAAATGAAAACGCGTGTATGCGCTTAAATAGCGCACAGTGAATAATTGCGCGTGCTTTGTAAACGATCGACATACAAATTCATTGTATACACATATATATTCATATATATGGTATATACATATAAGAGAGTGAGAGAAAGATTTTATAAGATGAATTGTGCCAGACTAGATTGTACTCAATAAAGCCGGTACGATCAACTTTATACCAATATGTGTATATATATATATACAAATGAAATTTCTTTAAGTCAACAACACGTGTGTCTTTATTACTATAAATATTGTATATTTATAAAAAGGACACAATTTTACAAGGATTTTTATTAATTTGTTAGTTTGTTTTCATATGTTTCTTTTTTTCTTATAATATGAAATGATCACACGACGTTTTATATAAATTGTTGTTGCTATTACATGAGCGGGGGTAATTAAACTTATGTAGAACTATATAAACTTTCATAAATATAAGTTTTATGTCGAATACATAGTAGGTATATAGAGTGCTTTAAATATTTTATTTACCATCGCGATCAGTTTCAAGGACTTGCTGCGCAGAGCGAATATTGTCAAGCAATATTCGATGATGATGATGATGTTGACAGTCTGATTAAAGATATATATATACCGCTTATAAGTGCCTTATAGTCGATTCAATCATGGTAATAATATGACACCGAATCTTGCTTATCTTCTTTTAATTTTTCATTATATTCTTCTGATTATTTATTTTTTTTCTTTTCTTTTATTCTTTATTATTATACATACGTAATGCACATCTCGCACGTATCACATAATCTACTCCATATACCTATCTACTTATCTACGTCATATACGTGTTTGCGTGAAAAAATTAAAAATTATCATTGAAACACCTTTTTTTTTTCATTATCATAAAATTTTCGAAACACTCGTAATGACGCCAAAACAGTATATAAATATATCGATATCAGCGTGGTGTATACCAGTATAGGTATAAGTTAAATAATTACAATTTTTTTAACATCTTTACAATAGTCTTAAAAATCGTCAAGCAGACAAAAATAAAGATTATGAAAGACGTCAAAATGAAACAGGTAAAATTGAAAAAAAAAGAAACAAATGATTATAGTTGAGCGAAATAGGTACATACGTAATATGTATTGGACTCGTGTATACTTTTCACAAACGTTCACTAATAATCTCCAAGCGCGCAAAAAGTCATACGCAATTGTCGCAAAACACTTATTTCTTGGAAAAGGTAAAGCAAGGAAACAAGCAAGAAAGCAAAAAAAAAAAGAAGAAAAAAAGCGCGTTCGACCTATCAATTAGCGCATATAATATACCGTCGTGCTAAACAATAGAGATCAATGAGAGATCGGTATTTGATCGTAATGACTTTGGTCGCGCGCGAACAAAAAAAAACAGAGCTGTAAGTATAAAGAAGAAAAATAAAAAAAGATAAAAGAAGGCCTTTTATGAGTATCAAAAAAAAAAAAAAAAAAAAGAAAGAAAGAAAAAACTCAAGTAAACGGGGTAAAAAAATAGATCTTTTTAACACTAAAAAAAATAACGGTGTAAATAAATCGATCTTTTTCACACTAATATAAATAAGCTAGTGGAAAAATCGGCAATTTGAGTCAGAGTCACAAGTAGAATATACGCAGCATCTCTATTATAAACCGATTCATCGATCTTTCACTTATACTCTTAAATAGATATATGGTTCTTTCTTTCTTTTTTTTTTTTTGTTTAAAAGAACATACAAAAATAATAATAAGTCAACAATAAGCGTGTGTGATGAATATAGAAGTTAGAGAGTTCGTTAATATAACTTATAGATATAATATCATACGGAATGCGTTCACGCATATATATTCGCATTCTCTTATAAGAGAATAAAGATGAAAGAGAGAGAGAGAGAGAAAGAAATGTGTGCCGGTCGCGGTGAGAATTATTCACCGGCAACTGGATATTACCGGCCAGCAGCAGCAGAGAACAGAGAATTACGATCGCGCGCGAGCGCCGATTTTTGTATCACGTAAAGATTTTATATGCCGCGATCGGTAAATATAATACAGAAAGAAAGAAAGAGAGTAAGAGATGTTGGGGAGGGGGGGGGGGGACAACGATGAGTAGGATTGATGATAAGAGTAGTAGGGAGACGATTTCTCGCTGTATAACTTCGCTGAAGAATTAGTATCGGCTATACTGCTTATATATGTATATGCGGTGGAGGCAGTAGTCCGCCGGTATTACGTGTGTATGTACACGTATATTTATATATTTTAGATATACATATACGTAAAGCTCGCGCGCTCGCTCGCTGGTACCGCAGGGGCTGCGCGCTATACGACGATCCAAGCACATAATACATCAGAGCCGCGCTTATTCGGTACGCAACTCGCAGTTTCGTTTGGAACACGGTTACGCTCGGCTGGGCTGAAGCACTCGTGCTTTTTCTCTCTCTCTCTCTTTCTGTAATACACGCGCGAGCTTACGACAGAATAATCGTACGCGCTTATAGGCATACACTCTTAATTGTATATTTTATCTCTCGTTATAGACTTCTTTACGCTACATATACCGATAATAATATATACAAAAGCTTACGCGCTTTCATCATTTAGTGCGCGGTTATCCGTTGAAGCAGATTTTATAACTATAAATATATGTATACTTTACAGAGTATTGTATACAGCTGACCAAGAGCTTAAATTGTCTTACAATAGCAATTAATTACTCAACGAACGTCTTCACATACTCATCATCGTAACTGCAGATATACATATTTCTTCGGCAAGTCAAGGATTTCAAAATATCATCCAAACACACCAAACTCAAGAAAATCAAGAACAGAACAGTAGAAGCCCCTTCTCACTGACGTTGGATATATAAACGCATAGAGTTTTTCGTCTAATTTTTTGATTCAGTTAATTTTTTGTTGAAAAGAGAGTTTTCGAAAATTTCGAAAATCGACCGACGCGCCGCTCGCCCGCCGGCCCAGTCGCCAGCGCTACGTCGCTTAAGCGAGAAGCGGGCAAGCGGCTCGCGCACCAAGACACGACGCTATCACAAGCAACGTCGCCTGGGAATGCATAAGACTCGACGTAAAATGCGCAATCTTCTTCTCTATCGCTGATACGATTGTTATATATTCATTTTATTATTATTGTTATAATTGTATTATTAGTGAGAAAATACGTATAGATTATATAATTATTGACTATTGTTTGGACTCTATAAACGTATTGTTACTGTTGGTTTTCTAATTTACAACTTACTTAATTTTGTAAGACTTGGTCTTAAGTAATCGATTTATTGCCGGACCTAAACGAGTCTTTTTCTACTTGCTGCTGGTGAGTGGCGCTTCATCAATTTCTGCTGTTGCTATATACTGCTCAGGTGAGTTTAAATCTATTGTTGATTACTTTTTTTTTCTTCTTCTTCTTCTGTTTGTTCTCGTATTTTTGTTGATGCATTTGAGATTAATGTAGACAGGTGTGAATTGAGCTTTAATTTTTATCTCAAGTTTTTGATATTGATTCGTTTTTTTAACTGCGGATTATATTGTAAAATTAAATAAATCGAGACTTAATACTTTATTATTTTTGATATTCAGTATAAATAAATTATTATTAATGAGACTGATTATTCAAATTTTATCATCTTCGTTATTAAATTCACTATAGGCTAAGCTTCAAATTGCTAATGCATAGGACATTGACGTTAAAGTGTTGCAAAATCAAATCTATGCAATGTGAATATCAATTTAATACAGCCTCATCGTTCATTAATTTTATTAGCATGTTAATAAAAAAATATTATTATTATTATTTTTTATATTACGCAAAAATACACATTGGTGTCAATTATTTTAATTTAACGCACATCATTTTGTAATACTGTATATATTAATAAACTAGGAAAAAATAATTTCCTTTAAAAAAAAAAAGAATTAGAAATAGAAATGACAGTTTGTGTAATTAATTTCAAAATTCATTGTTGATAGTCACAAAAAAAAAACATTAGTTGAATGTTACAAGTAAAAAAAAAAAAAATTAATATAAATAGCCTGACATTTTATGACAATATTAAAGTCTGGAATTTCAAGTGAAATTAATGTTACTAATTGTTATTGAATCCACATTTGATAAAATATAAAGTAAATAGTCGTATCTCAGTTTTAAAACTCAGTTAAAACAAAGTAATATTGTTTTTAAAAAAAAATCAATTATATTATACACATGGTTTTTAAAAATAGTTTACAGATGTTAAAAAAAGAAGTTTAAAAACACTTGTTTCGATTTTGATCATACTTGATTTTCATATAATTATTTTTATAATTATTAAATTTAAAAAAAAATATTTTTTGCGTGTTGTCATTAATGTTCATACTATTTATATTTATTTTTACGACAAAAAACGTAATGACGTAAAAAAGTTACATTTAAAAAAAATTTTTTCTTAGAATAGTATTTAAATAAGATTCACAATAGATTAAAATCTCTAATTTTTTAACAAGAAAATTTGACAGTCAAGAAACATGATTCATATAAAAAAGAATCTTATTTTTTTTAGTTTATCGTTAAATTATTGCAGGTATTATTATAGTTTAAATTACAATAATTTATTTTTTATTGCTTAATTATTTATTCATTTATAATAATTTGCGTCACTGTATGAAAATAATAATAATAAAAAATGAGAAGCTGCTACTTACTAATGGTTCTAAGCTCTTAATACTTCTCGGAAAAAAAAATAATTCGCTTTTGTCACATAACAGCTGGTATATAAATTTTTAATTAATTTTTTTTTATGAAGCATAATGTCTTTCAGCAATATTTTTTTTTTCTCAACGACGTTATTAAATTTAATTTTTCTTGTGCAAAAATAATCAAAAAATTACAGTGTAATTAGAGAAAAATGTTGGCAAACCAAGCATATATAAATATATGTACAGCAGAAGTTTTTGTTTATTTTTTCAATTGCTACGTCTTGTGTACTTTGCAAATTGTAATAAATGAAACTGTAATTATACGCGAGTAAGTGAAAAAATAAATCAAAGGTATTCATTAAAAATGAAATTGAGAATAAGCTTAGCATTTTTCGCTAGAAAAGTACACTTTTTCAAGGACTTCGGAAACATAGTATTTAGAAGAACGACGTTAGTTGGCTGATAGACGCTTATGGGATTCCTTAATTACATTAATTTCTGAAGTTTGTATCTGCATTGAGCAGTTGTAATACGTAAGAAAAAGGTTTATACGTTTTACGTGTATATATATATTTGCTTATAGTCTGCCATCCATTGCGATTGTTCTAATTTCAATGCATTACCAACAACTTGGCAAGATTTTAACTCAACATTTATGATATGCAAATGGTGATTTATTAAAAAACAAATTGATAATCTATTTAAAATTGATTAAACGCGTTATTTATGAGGTTTATCTTTATTCCAGATACTTTGTTTCAAATAGCTACTTGGAATAGAATTTATTTAGTATTTTTTTTTTTTTTTTTTTTTTTGTGACTGTCTTGCACTGCACTCGTCTTGATACCGAATGTTTTTCCGCGTTTAATTTAATGATAAAAAAATTTACGTAAAGTATCTTTGTACGATAAGCCTCGTTTAAAAGATTATGCGCTCTGTTGTTTGGAGAAAAAAAAAGAAAGAAAGAAAGAAAGAAAAGTCTTGTCATATATAAAAATTAAATTAAATTAAATTTATTATCAAACTTACTGGTGCAGAAACTTGTTTAAATTTTGAATTAATATTTTTGAAAAGTTTTTAATTATTTATATTGCCGGGCGGCTAAGTGTAAGCTTTATAATCCACAAGTCGTGAGTTTAATTCATGGTGTTCGTCGTTTTAAGTTTCCGAAGTCTGATTAGAAAAACTTTCGTAATTTTCGTAAAAAAAAAATAATGATTTGTGATAACTAAACTCATTCTAAGTTATAATAGATAAACAAATAAATAAATAATTTTAATAAATAAATATAATTAAGCAACAAAAAAGAATATTTAAAAAAAATTTTAAGTTAGTTGACTTACCCGACAAAAGCTTGTAATCGTACAAAGTTATCTATGTTGGACATTATCTTTTCATTTTCTGTTTCTTAATGAATAGTCTTTATTAGAGGTGAACTTCTTTAAGTTCTTATAATTTTGAAGTATTAAGTTTTAGTTAAGCTTAAAATGTTAAAAATTACAGTGTGTTCGAAATTTTTATATTAGTAAACTCATTATTCGTTTCGTAAATTCGTATTTTTCATTGTTTAATTATAAATCACATTTAATGCTCATTTTCTTGATGTATCATTAATTGTTTTTCTAAATATATATTATTATGATCATAATTCTGAAATAACGATTAATAAAAAAATTAAGTATTATTTAAATATTGAATTTTTTTTTTATTTAACAAAATTAGTAATTCTTTTACGTGACTATATCATAAACGAAAATGATGTAAAATGCAAATATTAAATTAATTTTATTAATTTACAAGTATATTCAAGTTTTGCAACGTACAACAAAATTTTCATTGACTATAATATTTTTCTTGTTATCTAAATATACATAATAAAATTTCAAAACATTTAGTTATCTTGACATTATAAGTTTATTCCATGTAAAATAATTATTTAGTCTTATTTAATAAATTTTTAAAGTCTTTAAATACTAATTTATTTTCATTTTAAAAAATACAAATTTTTTATTGTAAAAAATTATTATATTATTCAATTCCATAATTCACGTTTAATAATCTATTATGCATCAAACAATAAACTAACAAGTTTAAAAAAAGTAGCTTTTAAAAACATGTTAATTAAAATAAATTAAAAAAAAAAAATGTTTTCCTAATTAACATAGATACAACGTAATTTTTACAGTTGGTGAACCAAATAAATTATTCCAGTCATTTGAAAACTATACAATAAATAGTTATGACTAGCGTGAATGGTAAGTCTCTCACATTGCTAATATTAAAATAAACTTTATAATGCATCTAAGTGAAAATTAAATTGTTATAAATTCATTCAGGAGTAAAAGACAGAAAAGATATCGAAGTTATCAGCCAAACAATCAAGGATAGCCAAGATGAGCGCATGGTATGCATAAAAAAATATGCCTTATATATATATATATATTTGTTTGACATATAAACATTACACATATATTCATTTAAAGTAATTCCTTATCAAATTACAAAAAATTTATTTAAAAAAAAAAAATTATCTCCAATATAATTGGCCTTAAAAATTTTTTTATATTTGCCATTCAAATATTGCAAAATATCCTCGCATTTGACGTGCTCAACATAATAAAGATAAAAAAAAACTTTTACTTAAACATAAATTAAAATCATCAATTAATAAAAAAAAAAAAAAATTAGATCAACATTTATACATCTTTTTCTTTTTTTTTTTTTACATTTAGCACGCGCACGGATACGAGCGCAACCTGACCGGTATCATTTTGACATTCATAGGATGCGTCTTGAGTCTCGGTACGTTGCGTTTATTTTTCCACTGGTATCCACATCTTTACCTCTACGCGACACATCGCAGATGCGATTTAAGTCGTGCGACCAAGATTCTTATCGAGGTATATACATATATATACTTATAATAAAATATGATGATAATGATAATGATAATGATGATGCGCATGCATGCATGCATGTCGATACAGTATATACGTATGCACACGTGTGGCCTTTACTCAGAGGCTTTGTTTTTATTGACATATATATCTATATATATTATTGCTCTCTCGCGCGCTCTTCAATCTTATCATTGATGTAGCCGATTTTTATTGAAAAAAGCTTTAGATATTTTGTTTTTACGTGTTTCAGGATGATTATCAGGGCAAATACAAGTCTTATATAGTTAAGGAAATCAAGATAGTCTCGACGAAGAATTTAAGGTTTGTCTCTATATACATCTATAATATAATTTAAACCTGCTTTTGAAATATTCGAAATATATAAAGCTTATCTTACAAGTGTGCATCGATAAGAGAGAGAGACGTATATAGTCTTCCGTTTATTTGATTATCCTTAAAAGCACTTTTTGTCCATTCAGTATTCCGCTCGTTCACTAATTATATGTCTTAACTCTCACGCTAATTCTTTCCTTCCTCATTTTTTTTCCTGTACTTTTTTTCACATTTTTGAAATGATATACATAAAAAAAAAATTCCTATCACGTGTACATTACTCTACTTTATTTCAACTTGGATTTGCAAAATAGAAGGGAGTAAAAAAAAAAAAAAAAAATTATGTTGAATTGTGTTGCAATAATCATCGTCAGCGCCACGCCCACGCATAAATAATTAAACATCATATACACAAACACTCGGAAAAGACTATATAAATATAATTAAACGTTCTGTGTCTGATCAATCATTTTTGTGAAAGTCACATATACCTATATAAAAAAAATTCGAAGGCTATACACAATTATATTTTAATTAAAAAAGAAAAAAAATAATAAATAATCACAAATATTATGTTGTACACGTTGATTTACAGTGGAGATACACTTGGACGCTCGAACGATTTTGTCGATCGCGTACGAGGTGGCAAACTTGAATTGAATCTCGAAAATGGCACGAGACGTTGCGTACAAGAGTATCGAGCTTTTTCATGTAAAAAGCAATGCTACGTGTGGGACGATAAACTCGCGGAATTTTCAAAACTTGCGAGTATCGAAAAGTATGCTTTGTGTATGGATCTGCATAATGAGAAGGTCAAAGGATTGTCACGCGAGGAGCAATTCTTAAGGTAAGCTCTTTAATTTTTACTTTTATTTACATGCTTAAATTAATTTATACTGAAAAAAAAATTAATTTTTCTTTTTTTTTTGCTCTGAAATTTGTCAGTCAATAATTCTTTATCTTATAATTATTCTCTTTCTTTTTTCTAATGTATTTACTTCCTAAGTATCACATAAACTCTGGTCTCTTTTTCTTTTTTTTTTTTTTGCTTACGTAAAACTCTGATAAACAATCACGTCGCTAATGCTTTGTGTCATCATTCACAGTAATTTTTCTCTCTCTCTCTTTTTTTTTATCATTTTCAAAAGGAAGTAAATTCAATAGATACACACGCATACACTTGCATACCTATATGTATAAAAAATTGAACTAACTCAAAAAAAAAAAAAAAAAAAAATAACATTTACAGACGTCTGATGTACGGCTACAACGAAATTCTGGTACCAGTGCAGAGCTTTTACGTGCTATTCGTACTCGAAATCCTCAATCCCTTTTACGTATTTCAATTGTTCAGTATAATCGTTTGGATGAACGAGGGCTACATTTACTATGCTATAGCAGTTGTATTCATGTCTCTTTTTGGCATTTTACTCTCGATTCGTCAGACGCGAGCGGTAAGTTCATTTTTTATGTAATCAATTTTTCTTTCATAAGAAACTTAAACAATGCGATATAGAGTAAAAGAGAAAGAAGATTTAAAAAAAGAAGAAGAAGAAACATATCTTAAATATTAAGGATTCCTAGAGTGCTATATGCATGCGTGTGTTAATACATACATACGCGTGCGGTCGCGAACAAAAAAAAAAAAGAAAAAGAAAAAACTGTGTCATTGCCGGCCCGCGAATCGCGCATCATATTCTTATCGAGCCAAGGCCACGTGTGTACATACGCGCTTAAAAGATCGCAATGCGAATTAATCGTGGTAACAGCGCAAACAAATTCATTGCTCGCAAATATATAATATATACTTGAAAGCAGAGCGCGAAAATAAATAAATAAATAAAAAAAAATTGGAACACGGTAATATAATATACACGCGAAGATTGATTGAATGTAAGTGTATATTATAGGAAAGTCTCTCTTTTCATTCTGGGATACAAAAACAACAATAAAGTTTAATAAAAAGTGTGTCTTTGTTATAAATTTTATAATAGATATGGTATGATATAATATGAATGTTAAAAAAATTGCAGAATCAAATAAGCTTGAGAAATACGGTCGCTTCAACTGAGACGGTACGGGTGTTAAGGAGCAGTGGGGAATACGAAAGCGTCTCGAGCGACGAGCTTGTGCCTGGTGACATAATTGAATTGCCAAAGCATCGTGCGCTCATTGCTTGCGACGCTATATTATTGACTGGTAGCTGTATCGTCAACGAGTCTATGCTTACCGGTAATTTTTAAGTAATTACAAATTTTTTTTTTTCCAAGTCTTTTTTTTTATATTTAAATAGAAAAAAAATTGAACGTTAGAAAGAATAAAGAGTGGAAGGTTTTAAATATGAAATTTTAAGGTGAATCCGTACCGATTACCAAGACACCGCTACAATCCCATCCGGTACTTTACGATCCGAGAGGTCATTCCCATCACACGTTATTCTGCGGCACGACGATCATTCAAACCAAGTAAATAAAGCTCTAAATATAAAGCTAAATTTATTCAAACCTGTCGAGATACATCTGTTACCATTTTTTTTTTGCCATTTTTGCGCTTGCAGACAATATGGCGATAAACCGGTGCTCGCTAAAGTCATTAGAACCGGATTATGGACGAACAAGGGCTCGCTGGTCGCTGCGATACTGTATCCACCACCGACGGATTTCAAATTCGATCAGGACTCGTATAAGTTAATTGCTATTCTCATTGGTGTTGCTTTCTGTGGCTTTTTCTATACTTTGGCTGTTATGGTAAGAATTTTTTTTTATTTTTGCAAATATATAATAAAAATTGAAACGTATGTGTGAATTATTGATTAATCGAATTGGGTGCTTGTATGTATAAAGTATGTGAGTCTATATTATGTGATGATGATTTAAGCTCGCACGTGGAAGTTCGCTGACTAATATGGCCATTAAAACCCTCACGGTATTCACGATCGTAATACCGCCAGCCTTGCCCTCGGTCATGGCGGTTGGCAAGATGTACGCGCTGTTCCGACTGCAAAAGAGGCAGATCTATTGCATCAATACTCGGGCTATCAACATATCCGGTAGCATTGACTGTGTCTGCTTTGACAAGGTGAGTTTTATTTATGCGAACGATGAACCTTTTATGTATATGTATATACAGACGAGTGACCATTACTTATTATGTCTACTTTTTTTTATTATTTTTAAAATTTTTACTTTAGACATAAGAATTTTGTTTTCATATAATTTTATTGCATAAATTGTTGTGAATTTTTATTTTTTTATTTTACGCTAAATTATACAAGTTAAAATCGAATCTCATGAATATTTATTTTTTATTTTTGACTAATCGAGTCTTAGCTTATTTTACGTTAATGATCATTTTATGATTTCATCTTTACCATTTGAAGAAATGAAAAAAGAAACATTTTACATGACATACTTTAGACATACTTTACATTACTATTAGAATTTGCAATCTAAAAATCGCATTCGCTAAATTTATTAATTCACTAGAATTAAAAATTAAAAAAAAAAATTAAAGTAATTGTCATTTTGACAAAAATTTATATAAATGTTTAGCAGAAATTATAATTTCATTTTACTATGAACTCCTTTTTTACACTTTATTAAGCGTATTTCGGAAATAACAATGACTCGTTGGCAAACTGAACACGCCGAGAATTTGAACCCTCAACTTATGGATTTCAAATCTAGCGCCTAGTCAGCTAAGCCGTTCTAAGCCACTAAAACTCATAATTTATTCTTGCTTCATAAATATCATCTTTAATTTGGCATCTTGATCATCTTTTTTTTTTTAATAGACTGGAACCTTGACCGAGGATGGACTTGACATGATGGGTGTAGTCGTGCACGAGGGTACTAAATTGAGTCTACCTGAAAAAGATGTAGCTAAGCTAAGAGATACTCGAATATTCAAAGGCATGTTGGTGTGTCATAGTCTTACGATAATTGACGACGAACTCAGTGGGGATCCATTGGATGTTAAGGTATTGAAATTTCTTAAAATTAAAATTATGCTAAATTTTTGGTTTTTTACATTTTTTTCTTATTTTTTATAATTTTTTTTCAAAAATTTTTTTAGATAATTTTCATCAAATAAGATTTTGAACATAATTTTAAAATTTTTATTACTATTTTGAAAAAGGAAATTTATAAAAATTTTACTATTTTTTTGGTTAATATTTTTAATTATATATTCATTTTTTTTTTTATTTTTTGGATTCATCAGTAATGTTCATAGCTTATTGAAATTAAAGTAACTCACTTAGCTTGTTTTTTTTTTAATTAATAATTAATATAACTATTTTTTATTCCATAAAATAATAATTTTGATTAATTAATTAATTTATCTGTTAATAATCAAATTGAAAGTTCAATTTATAAGTTTGTTTCAGTGCATAATTTAATATATTAGCATATTCTATATTATAAATATAACTTCATAATGATAAGGCATAAATATTAAATAATTAATAATAAAAAAAAAGTATTTAAATTATTCATCGAGAATAAACCAATGTATAGTAATTACAAATCGATTTGAAAAAAAGCAACATTGTATAAGTTTAAGATCAAATGTAAATTATGTAGAAGTAAAAAAAAAAAAATAGAACCAACGTTGCAAGAGATCGATTACATGTGACTCATGGAATAATTAAGAAAAAAAAAAATCATCATCTTGCTTAATTCACCATTTATTATTAAAAATATCGTTTACTATTAAGACGCAAATAAAAATTGCATTTAATTTATTCGCTTAAAATCGTAAATTAAAAGGAAAAAAATTGATAATTCATCGTTATTTGCGTCATAAACCTTTTTTTTCATTATTTTATTCGTAATAATGCAGTTTCCATTATAATAATATGATCTCTCAGATGTTCGAGAGCACAGGCTGGCAATTATACGAACCAGAACTAAACGATCCATCCCAATTACGTTCGCTGCAAGCTCTTACAATCGTAAAACCCCCATCATCAGCATCATCAGCATCAAATCCAAATCTCGATAACGTGACAGAAGACGAGGATCGTATGGAAATAATGCAGCAGTATCAATTCTCAAGCACGCTACAGCGCATGTCGGTTATAGCCCGTCAATCCGCGAACGGTCGTTTCTTAGCGTTCACCAAAGGTTCGCCGGAGATGATACTCGCGTTGAGCTTGGCCCAAACTGTACCAAGCGACGCCCTGGATACTCTGCGCTGTTTCACGGAACAGGGCTATCGTGTTATCGCTCTGGCTTCTAAAGAGATCGATGCACCTGATGAACAGGTGGGTGGCGGTGGTAATTTATATCTATTTGATTTTTCTTTTACTTATATGCAGTGCATTTTTGTACTTCCTGTGAGAGAATAGGTGCATATATACATGTATATAGATCTGCGAGAGGATAGATATATAAATCGTTAAGATATGTATATTAGTATATGCTATGCGTCTGCCTGCAGGAACGGAGGTAGTCCGCGTTAACTATTATCGAATTGCCGGGAGTCAAAAAGATAATTGTTTCGTGTGCTGTTACGTGAGCCTATATGTATCGGGCAATAGCCAAACGGACACGTCCCATTACGCAAGCTCCGGCGGTCGGCCACCGGCGACGACGTAGGTAGACGACGACGACTGCGACTGCCTAATATACGTGACGACTGTGTATATATATATATATATATATATATATATATATATATATACCAACATACATACGTACATTCCAATAATCGTTTCCCTGCAGCGCTATATAATTTCTGCTCTTTAGCTTTCGCTCAAGTCGTGCTTCTCTTTACATATAACGTGTATAGGTATAGCATCGATTCTTCTTTACGACTTATGAGATATCGAGTGACGACCTTGTCAATTTGATGAGGCTGGCCTGACAAAGATGTAGATATAAGAAGCAGCTCTACTTTTTCTTTTTTTTATGCTCTTGTTCTTGTTCTTCTTGTTGTTGTTTATTAAATAGAACGGAATAAAAAAAGATTGTGGTTTTGGAGATTTTTTTATTTTTTAATTTTTTTTTTTTAGATGTATGCGTAGGTATAAAGAGTATCTGTGTGCTTGCGATCTAATAAGAGCGAGCTTTTGTAATATTGTAATATAGCTTGCGATGATTGCGTAAGACGAGTATAGAAGTTGTAATGCATCCGCGTATGCAAGGATTTAAGGTTTTTTTTATTTTTCAAAGTTATCGTTTAGATGATTTGTTTGACATTATTTATAGATTTTTATCATTATTATTATTTTTTTTAAATGAGTTTTAAAAATTTTAATTGATAATTTAAAAAAATATATATTTTTTTAAGATTGCACCGTTTATTAATATTATAATTTATCTTGATATAGAATGTTTTGAAAAAAGTAAAGTTGCAAATATGCCGTTTTAATAACTTTATTTTAGATGCACAATATCAGACTACGCGTAATAGTTGGTTTATTAATTTTTTTTTTCTTTTCCTTTTTTTTTTTATATTCCTTTTTATTCTTTTGGTCATAACTAGGCGCGTCGATAAATTAGAATTTATGATGCATCCTGATTTTGAGGTCACTTATGATTACATACGCGCCTTTCACTTTAAATTCATAAAGTTAATATTCGTTGTAATTGCAGAAACTTTTTTTTAAAAACTTTTTTTTTTTTTTGTAAAATAGCGATTATTACATAAACTTGAGATATTAAATAGATTTATTTTGTACAATTATGAGAAGTCGTTCTACAACAGCTGTAAGATAAAAAAATATGAAAAAGGCGCATAAATGAATAATTTTGATTTTTGAATGATAACAAAATAAATTCATTCATAAAATATTTTATATCAATGTGTGTTCACTTTCTCTTTCTATCTCTTTATAAATATCTGTCATTTTTTTCAATTGAAATTTTTCCAAAGCTCGGCTAATCTAAATAAAAAAATTAATCAGCACGTGTAAAATTAATCATTTAACAGTAATCAACAAAATTTTTATTTTTTTAATCATGCAGGTGCAAAAAATTCCACGTGACGAGGTAGAAAAAGATTTAGAATTTCTCGGTCTGATAATCCTGGAAAACAGATTAAAAGGCGCTACGGTTAAGGTAATAAAAGACCTTAAAGAAGCAAAAATCAAGACTGTCATGATAACCGGTAAACATTTTAGATTAAATTATTTATTTATAAATATCAAAGACGATTAAACGCAACGCTTAGAATAATATATGTAAATTGACAGGTGACAATATTCAGACGGCAATAAGCGTAGCTAAGGAGTGCGGTATTCTGTCGCACGACGAGACAGCCGTAAGCGTATCGGTCGTCCCCTCCGATAACAAGGACCGGCCCGAGATTTATTTCAATGCCCAGGGTCTGCCTCAACTGGTAATTCATTATAATATTTGTAAAAAAATAAAAATAAATAAATAAATAAAAAATCTTTAATTGTGAAAATTTGTATGTACAGGAGAAGAAATTGAAATCATCGACTCTGGAAGATCTCGAATTTGGTGCTCGAGCACTTAATTATAAATTCGCATTGACCGGTGACACTTGGCATCTTCTGCGCGAATATCACAGCGATATCTTACCGCGTATATGCGCTCGCGGTGTTGTATTCGCGCGTATGACCAGCGATCATAAGCAACAACTTGTCGTCGATCTTATGCAGCTTGGTTATCATGTTGGTAAGTTTATTAGATACAGAGTGGGCTTATTTACAAGTAAAAAATAATTTTCTTTTTTTTTCTTTTTTGCTCGTAAAAAGGATTAATTTTTTATTTCACAAAAACTAATATGATAAAAAAATAATTATAATAATTATTGAAATAATTATTTAGATATCAAATTAATTAATTAATTAGCATCTGTATATCGACGTTATTAATTAAATTGACGTTTAAATAATTATTAAAATTAATTTTTCCAACACTTTATTGGTGTAATTATATAATTTTCATCATTTTTACGCAATAGTATCATCCATGGTTGTATTGATTTATAATTGATTTAATTATAAAAAAAAAGCAATCAATTGAGAAATACGCAAAAGCGCGTTAATTATCAATATTGATTATTAAGTTATTATATCTTTCTATAAAAAAAAAAATAGTAAAAATTTTCAAAATTCAGCATCACGATTTATAATAATAATTAATGTCAATTATAAAACTACAGACCTTGCGCAAAAACCACAAATTAAATAATTCTCACGTTTCTTCCAGCTATGTGTGGCGACGGAGCAAATGATTGCGGTGCTTTGAGGGCTGCACACGTTGGCATCTCGCTCTCTGAAGCGGAATCAAGGTGATTTCTCTTTTTTTTTTTTTTATTCTTATATTTACATCGATAAATTAATTTCTTGTGCAGAGTTAGCGTTTACAAGGTCATACTTCAAGCGCGAATACAATTTTTTTTTTTTATTGAATGTTAAAAAAAAAGTCTTTACGTATACATACACACGTCTATTTGAAGCACATACTAATTATGACTGAATTTCAATTTTACTGTAACATATAAGTTACAAACTCTACCTTGGAAAAAAAAAAAAATTGTAAAAACTATTCACAACGAGTACCTTGATACTTATTATTGAGTAGCTCATTCAGATTCATAATTAGACTCGAATAAGCAGAAAAAAATGACGTACGGTAAAGAATAAAAATAATAAAAAAAATAGAGCTACCGAATCACGCGATCTAGAAAATCAATGTGTGTACAAACTTGCTCTAACAATAAAAATAACGAGAAGCCACAATATAAAAATTAATCTAATGTCAATGTGAGTACAAATTTCCATATATATTATATACATGTATATTACAGCGTAGCGAGTCCATTCACATCCCGCGTGCCGGATATCACCTGCGTGCCAACGGTAATCCAGCAAGGCCGAGCTGCCCTCGTCACCTCCTTCGGCATATTCAAGTTCACGGTCTGCTACTCACTAGCGGAGTTCATCAGCACTATCATCCTCTACTCGATAAGCTCGAACTTCACCGGGCTCCAGTACTTCTACGTCGACGTATTCATCTTCACGACCTTGGCCTTCTTCTTCGGTAAGACCGAGGCCTACGGCAAGCTGGCTCGAACCCCGCCGACCTCGAGCCTCGTCAGCTTCACTCCGCTCTTCTCGATAACCGTCCACATGCTGATAATCACCGCCTACCAGCTGATCGCGTTCTACGCGGTCCGTGGCTTCGATTGGTACCGGCCGATTCGCCATCAGGACGAGTACCGCTACGACTGCTACGAGAATTACTCGGTATTCAGCGTCTCGACATTCCAGTACGTCCTCCTAGCCGTGGTCTTCTCGGTCGGCAAGCCCTATCGCCGGGCGATCTACACCAACAAGTGCATCGTCCTCACCATAATAGTGATCGTCCTTGCGAACATCTACATAACTCTCAGTCCGGCAAAGTGGACGATCGACTGGCTGGAGCTGGAGATGCCGCCAAGCATGGACTGGCGTTACGGTGTGCTCGCTCTTGCGATAGTTAACGGCATGACCAGCCTCGGCTTCGAGTATCTCATCGTCGAGAGGCTGATCCAGCGCGAGCTCAAGCCCCGGCTGTATCGGCCCGAGCGCTCGAAGAAGCAGCACCTGCTCGTCGAACACCAGCTGCGCCGCGAGCCCGACTGGCCGCCCATCAGTCGGGAGCTGCCCCAGCTGCCGATAACACCCAGCTGCGAGAACATCGTCAACTCCACGAGGCGCGCGAGCATTGCCGAGTCGACGATTATGGTCTGCATTGTCAATGAGCACGATGGACTCCAGGCTCGAGCTTCCAAAACTAGAGTGCACGATGTCGCTCTTCCTCCTCCTGATACTACTGCTACTGTTGGCTTAGATAATTTGGCTTTTAATAATGACGAACCAGAGATGCTCGATAATGAAATCCACTGATTTATATTTATGTGTGTCCTGTATGTATTCCTTTCCTTGCAGAGTATTAGCGCTGCCGCGAACATTCGCGACCCGCCTTTTTTTATTATATGTAAGCGACAAAATTACGTCTGACTGGTATGTTTCTACCAATAACTGATGGTAGTATTTTTATCTTTTTTTTTTTTAATTTTTGATGCTGAACGTTTTAATTCTATTGTATGATTTAAGAATAAAGTTTGGATGAAAAAAGTAGATTTTAAAGAAGAAACAAGACGCATATACATTTGTTGTATCAAAACGTGATGTGTATTTGAAAAAAAAAAAAAAAAACATGTATAGTTCACAATGTCTGTTATAGTTTTTGTTATAAACGCCAATAAAAAAAAATAGTATTTGATAAATTACCGATACTGTACAACGCGTTCTGTACGAAAATTATTCTCATATCTGCACTGTTAACTTTTTCACAGCTCCTAGAAATATATCTGTTCATCCATGAAATAAAACAAATTGCAGATCATCAGTCGTGAGTCCTGCTCGCTTTTCGAATCTATGATTTGTATGACTTTTGCATTTTCTGGAAATGAAAATGTAAATTTGTATAAAGTATTGTTATGTATAATGTGCGATGTATAAAAGAAAAAAGAAAGATGCGTAGTTTTAATGATTTTATGTATGTTATTATTATTATTTTTTTTTTCAAATGTAGACTAATAGAAAATACAATTTCTTACCAATTATGGAGTCGTGATTTTTTCTTAATTCATCCTCTATCCACTGCCTGTATTGTAGTACTACTCTATTTAGCATTTGTATTGTGCTGTCATAAATGCAGTTTTTTAACAGCAATTTTGGAAGTGACTTGATGAATTTCTTAAATGGTTCCTCACTTGGAAAATATATAATTCATATAAGTACATATGTTAATGTTATAAAAGTATTGACTATTTATAAAAGTTAGTTTACCGATGCAAGTTATCTAAATTATGATTCATTACAATATCTTTGAGAATTGAAAATATTTGTATTTGCAAATCTTTTTTGTTATGTTGCAAGTGTGTATTGATACTACTTTGTAAAACATTTCCTAGTTGTAATTTATTTTTATACCAAATTGGACTTGCATCAAGAAAGAGAATTTTTAAAACATTAATCAAACTTGGCACTGCAGAATTTTGATTATTAGGCCAATTATCAAGCTTATCTGTTGGATGAAACAAATAGATTAGTACATTATTACGTGAATTAAATGATTATATAAGCATTACATCTTACCAACTAGAAATTCCGTAATCTGTAGACATAAATTTTTATCTAAGACATCAATTTTTGTATTACTAATTATTGTAGTGAACCAGATAAAAATATAACATAAATTTAAATTTTGTTCAAAACAATCACTTGGAGAATTCACTATAAAATCATCTTGAGACTTTTTTACTTTAGTATTTTGTTTTTGCTGTACATATGGAAATCCCAAAAGTAAATTTTTTATAAAACTGTTTTGAAATTTTGTTTTAAACCATACTGTACATTGTGATATGTTATTATCATTCTCAAATAATTTTAAATATTCAATAATACACTGAATAATACTAGTAATAGAATTTAAAAGAGATGCTACTTCATCAGAAATAGAAAGTTTGACATTACTAGGTTGGTTCTTTGGACATACCTCTAGCCAACTATCAAACATTAAAGGCATCAAGGTATCTATATAATTTTGAAATTCATCTACATCTAAAGATTTGTTAATTTTATCTTTAAAATTATCATTTTCAAGATTGATAGGACATACTTGAAGACGTTTTGGTGAATAAATTGGATAATGACAACTTATATCTTTGATGTAATAGACTTTTGGAGAGTATATTAATAAATTTGTCTCTGTATTTTTCTTATTAGCTACAGTAGCCATCATAAAATTTTGTAGACTATTGAGTACTTTTAATCTCCACTTCATGCTGGTATTTTTTGAATTTAGATTTGTAGTTAATTGTCGGCCTGGTTGAGATTGAGACCTTAATTTAGAAATCATATCCAAAAAATATGTAAAAAGTTTGTGACTGTTTTTAGCTAAAAACTGATTACAATGTTGTATTAAGACATCTAAGAATAGAAGAGAATCTTCCATAATATGTTGATCAATGTGAGTCATAGCACATTTTAAATATGAAATTAAAATATCACTAAAAGGATTAAGTTGATCTTTTGATGCAGCAGCCAAAGTTAAATTCAATGCTTTTAATGCTTCTCTCCTAACAGATTTTTCTTTGTCAAGAATAAGAGCTGAAATTCCTTTAAGTAATGCACTTAAATGAATATTTAAAATATCCATTGCATGCTCTGACAAAATTTCCTTTAATTCTCTTATTGCATCTTGCCTCACAGATGAGTTGTAATGTTGCAATCTTGTTAAAAGATCCTATAATAAAGTTTATATGTATTATTTTTTTTTATTTTTCATGTTATAACGTATAAAAAGACAGATTATACTTTTAACATTTAAATACCTTAACATTGAGTTTTCTGCGACTAAGAATTTGAGATGCATCCTGCTGCTTTAACTGCTCACGAATAACAATTTTTTTTACTTTGAAACTGGCATCTGTTATATTCAATCCTTTGGGAAGCGGTTGCTTACTTCCTTTAGTTGTACCCTTAGTTTTTAATTTAACTTTTGCTCTTTCAGATTTTAATTGCTTTTGATGTCGGTTATTTTTTCCCATTTTTACAAATTAATTAACCTGCAAGAAAATAACAAAAATTTAAATATATTAGACTTACTGTCATAAAAATATTCAAACTTATTTATTCTTAGAAAGACCTTAAGAATCTATTATCACCTATAATCTAGATTTAAAACAAAATATCCTTGCAGTAGAAACAAAAAAACAAAAACAGAAAAAAATAGATCAAAACACAACAAAACACATGCCGGGAACACGTGAACAGCAGACGAAAATTAGGTTAGGTCAATCGTCAATCTCATCAGCTGACATTGGTGTTTGTGATGATGACGATGACGTATATATATATGTGTTTGTTCGTTCTAAAAAGCCGACAAGTTGACGATGACATTTGAAAATTGTGAAAATTCCAAAAGGTTGAAGAATGAATTGACATACTACTACTTTATATGATAAAAAATAATGATTACGGTCCACGATGAGATAACCGATGGTGAGATTATCAATTTTTTTTGCGTTTACGATTTTTGCAACGAATGTATCTGCGTATACTGCAATTGAGCATATAAGAGATAAGAGGTTAATACTAATAGGCATAAAATAATGAATACGTTCAATGCGATTGACTTATTAATACGCTAATTTGGAGATTTACGTTTGCGCAAGTGTTTGACATATTACGATTGTTTTCCGCAAGTATTTTCCAGTTCTAACTTATTCTGATTTATCGGTATTTAAGATTTTAACCTTTTTTGTTATTTATTGCTGCTACTTGATATAGAACATATAATTAGTTTTTAAAATAATAATTCAACACCTTATAATAATTATGTATTTTATTAACACATGTTTGTGCAGTTTTTTCTTTGATTGTTAAAAATTTTGTATTATCTTTTATAGGTGATTTGTGTATTGGATATATTTTATAGGCAATTTTATAATTGCAAAAACAAAGTGAGAACAACAACTAATAAATTACTTGAAACAGTATTTCAAATAACTTTAAGCATTTAAAGTATTAAAAAAAAAGAGAAAAAAAAGCTAGCCATCATGGTGTTTAATCTGACTCGTTATTGTCCCCCAAACATCACGTTTAATGAGATTTGGGTTGAACATGGCCTGTCCAAGTGCTTTATGGACACAGTTAGTTCCTCGATAATTGCTTTGTATTTGTTAATTATTGGTACAGCTCAGTTGTTGATGTATAGGCGACATGGAACCGATGCAGATTCTAGTACATTACCAAAAAGCAAATTATATACATTGCAAAAATATTTGCATATTTTTATTGTATTACTTAGTATAGTGAGGATTATTTTACAAGATACTATTCTAGATGATAAACAAGTTTATGGATACATGGTAAGAATGTTCAAGTTAAGAGTAAAGAGTATTGGAAATAATTAAATAAATTTTGATAACTTTATTTTGTAGGTCTTATCAACTTTTTTAACAGTCATAGTGTATCCATATGCATTGTATATACTGACTGTAGAAAGACATCAGTTACTACCTAGTGTTCCACCCCATGGTCATGGCATAGTTTTGCTAGGCTTCTGGACGCTTGCTTTTGTTGCAGACAATCTTGTATTTGTTAATTTACTCAAAAGGGAATGGTGGTTTAAATTAGAAACGTAAGTATTATTTTCTTTAGATCCAAAAATCCCAAGATTAAATTTAAATAAATTTTATTATAATTTAAATACATCGATCAAAATTATAATGTGAAATTTACATATTAAATAGTAATGCACACCTATTAGTGATAAGTTGCATAAAATTATTTCTTCAATATATAATTATTTATTTTATAATATATTAAACTTTTATTAGGGAGTAAAATGATATAATTGTCACTTAATGGAGTTGTTTTACTACTGTGACTAGTTAGAAGTTTTCTATTCTTACACAATAATCTATTTTTAGGCTGTCAGATAAAATAGAAATGGTACTATTCATCTTACACTACTGCAGTAGTCTTTCTATATTCTCCCTTGGCTTGCGTGCACCTGGAATTAGTAATCCAACTAGCAATTACTTTAGTTTTGAAGATGGTGCAGATTCACGATCACGATATTTCCAAGGTGTAAGTCATATACATTGATATTTACTGTCAATTAAATAAATTAAAAATTATATTTAAATGGCAAAAAATATACTTTTATTTAATATAACTTCAATTTATTTTCTAACATTTTTATAAATAAAATATTTAATATATTATTTAAGTACATTTCATTACTTAATATTTTATAAGAGTATACAAAAATACAAGCAAAAATATCAGACACCAATTATCAATTTACATAACCATAGTAACATTTTATTTTTATTATTCAAATTAACCACTAACCCCGAAAATATTAAATTATCCATGAGAAATTTTTAATTATGAATTGTAACAGTGAAATTTGGAAAAACAAGAAAATTAATAAAGTGGCCCGAAATTTTCAGCGTCCAGATGACAACGTATCTACATGGAAAAACGCCTGGTACAAGGTCAAAACTCTCGCTCCTTTCCTCTGGCCGAAAACAAGCTTTTGGCTTCAGATGAGAGTTATTCTTTGTTTTATCATTCTCATTGGCGGCCGAGTAATTAATCTCTACGTACCGATTTACAACAAAAAAATCGTCGACAGTGTAACCGATACACCGGGACAATTCAGGTTTTTGTCAAGACTTGCACAATTTTACCCAATCTTTAGTTTTTGTTAAAAATGTCATAAGAAACATACATTTTTTTTCATTAACAGATGGGACCTGGTACTGATTTATGTAGGATTCAAATTCTTACAAGGTGGTGGTACTGGAGGCATGGGTTTATTGAACAATCTAAGATCATTCTTATGGATTCGCATCCAGCAGTACACGACGCGGGAAGTGGAAGTTGAACTTTTTAGGTAAACTAAAATCATTAAAAATTAATGTAGACTCTCAGGATAAGCATGCAAACAATCCGATCTTCTCTCAAATTTTACAGACATTTGCACAGCTTAAGTTTGCGCTGGCATCTTAGTCGCAAAACCGGCGAAGTACTTCGAGTGATGGATCGGGGTACCGATTCTATCAATAATCTACTAAACTACATTCTCTTTTCCATTGTACCAACGATAGTCGACATTATCGTAGCTGTAATATTCTTTATTAGTGCGTTCAACAAATGGTTCGGTTTGATCGTTTTTACAACGATGCTGTTGTATATCGGTAATTTATCATCATTCACTATGTTAACATCTATTCAAATGAATTTTAGAACAGTGAATCAAATACGTTATTTTTACAGCTGCTACGATCGGCGTGACTGAGTGGCGTACGAAATTCCAAAGGCGCATGAACCTTGCGGATAACGCGCAGAAAGCTCGTAGCGTTGACAGTCTTTTAAATTTTGAGACGGTCAAGTACTACGGAGCCGAGTCGTACGAGGTGGAGTCCTACAGAGAAGCAATACTTAAGTACCAAACCGAGGAGTGGAAGTCTATGATAACTCTAAACATACTAAACTCTTTGCAAAATGTCATAGTCAGTTGTGGTCTACTAGCTGGCTCACTACTCTGTCTCCATATGGTTGTTAATAACGAAGGCTTGACCATAGGTGACTATGTCCTATTTGCCAGCTACATCATTCAGCTCTACGTGCCACTCAATTGGTTTGGTACTTACTACAGGTAAATTTAACAATCACTATTCAATGACTATTGCGGTTGTCAAATTTTAATTAGAGTCCTGCTAATTATTTTGATTTCTATTTTTCTCAGAGCTATTCAGAAGAATTTCGTCGACATGGAGAACATGTTTGATCTCTTGCGTGAACATCAAGAAATCATTGACGCGCCTGGTGCAGGACCTCTTATTGTCAATCGAGGACAAGTTGAGTTTGCAAATGTTACCTTTGGTTACACGCCCGAAAGGATTGTACTCCGAAACATCAGCTTTTCAGTGCCATCTGGCAAGACCATAGCTTTCGTTGGGCCTTCTGGTGCTGGAAAATCTACTATAATGCGTTTACTATTCAGATTTTACGACGTTGAAGAAGGAGCGATTTTCATTGACGGCCAGCACCTGAAGACCGTCAAGCAAGATTCTCTTAGAAAAGCAATTGGTAGTTTATTTTTTTAATTAACATATTCCCTATTCTTTTATTTCACTGTTTTTATGAGACTCTACTCCACTAATGAATTGGTGACTTGCAGGTGTGGTTCCTCAAGATACCGTGCTGTTCAATAACACAATCAAATACAATATACAATACGGAAAAATCGATGCTCCAGAAGCTGAGATAATTGCAGCTGCCAAGTACGCCGACATTCACGAGCGCATACTCACCTTCCCAGATGGTTATGAGACTCAGGTGTGTACAAAATAATATTTTTCGTTAAGTAATACGTGTATGTTGTTGCGTATTACAATAATGAACTGCATAATTAAAAAAAAATTTAATAAAACAGGTTGGTGAGCGTGGCCTGCGTCTGAGCGGTGGAGAGAAACAGAGAGTAGCAATCGCACGAACAATGCTGAAGGCGCCAAAAATAGTACTATTGGATGAGGCTACAAGCGCACTCGACACTCAAACCGAGCGCAACATTCAGTCAGCTCTGAACCGTGTCTGTGCCAATCGCACTACCATCATTATAGCTCACCGACTCTCAACTATCATCCATGCTGATGAGATACTCGTATTGAAGGATGGTGAAATTGTAGAACGTGGTCGACACGAGGAGCTGATATCTCGTGATGGCATGTACCACGACATGTGGCAAGCACAGCTGAGAAATGATCAGGAGGCAGCTGGAGGCGATCTTGGTGAAACAAGCGCTTTGCCTAATGAACAAGCCTAAATGGCCGATTTGTTGGACTAATAAGAAATCTTGATTTGTTCGGAAATATGGCACTGATAATGATCAGTTGTTAAAGGGAGTTTTTATTATTTTGAAATTATGTTCTTGAAAATGGTTTAGCTTCGTTTTATTTATTCATTTTTTGTTACAGAAGTATATTGCATTTAATTATATTAAAAAAAAGAATTTTGTTTACTAGATTATTCAAAAGCTTTAAAACTTGTATAAGTTGTTTAAGTCAATGTATGGCATATTTCACTTCATAACATTTTTTTGTTTATTAAATGTGTTTCAAAACTGATTTCAAAGTAATAAAAATAATGTGTTTTTAATTGAAAATTTAATTGTATAAAAATGTGATGTCAATGATAACTTTGCATTTGCAAGGTCAAGACTGACACTGAAATGTTGATAGGATCACAGTTGAGTGGTTTTAGCGACTGAAATTACGTATCCGAGATTTTCCAAATGTAATGAAGATGAGAGTGAAATTTTTAGTTCAATATAGTTTAATTAAGTACTTTTTAACAAGTACTTTTTGAAATATTTTACTAATGTATGCTAAATGTTGAAAGTAAAAAATTCTGAAAAAAATTAATTAAAAATATATAATTTTTCTGTTGTTAATAAATTTTCCTTTTTCAAAAAATATATTCAGCTATTTTTATAATTAAAAAAAATTTCTTACAACATTTTTCATACATTAATAAAATAGCAATTGTAGTTATAATTATAAAAATTAATATTTTTAAAGTCTACCATTAAATAAAAAAAATATTCAACAAGAAATAGAAGCTAGTAAAAATTACAGCAATATATTTATTTACAGAAAAGTTGTTAAAAAAATTTAATACTCAATTTTTTTAAGCAAATATGGTTTTGAATATTTTTTTTTTTTTTGTTGGGACAAAGATAATATTTATAAATACCACGTGGGATATGAAATGTATAAGAGGCTTTTAAATACATTAATAACTAAAATAATATATTACAATTATTTATGAAAAAAAACTTATGCAATTAAATACAAAAAATTCAATTTCTAATCAATACCTACAGTAGACTTGTAAATACTTTTACATCTGAATTTTGATTTATCAAAATTTTTATTTGATAATGTTTCAACTCTGTAAAAATTTATTAGAATTTTTAAAGTAAAATTCAACACCTTTCACAAAGTTTTCAGCTTTAAATATTTGGGCAATAAAATCCATAGAAATAATTCTTTAAAATTTCATTTTAATATACATAATAAACCGAAATTATTAGATCCACAAAATTTGATGATATCTCACTTTCTCATTATATTGTAGATATTGTGAACATTGAAATCTTCAAATAAAAAATGTAAAATTAACTGGCAATATTTTCAAAAACCATCCAAGTAAGCACATAAAAGATTTAATCTTCCTCTTTTACTCTCAAATATCATCATGAGTAAGTAATGCGTCTCATTCTGCTGGAGTATCGTCAGTCAGGGATTTAGCAAACGCACCATCCGGAACCCAGCCAGTCTCATCTATAGGATCGGTTATGGTGTACTCCCGTTCCCCCAAAACGTAACAGCTCGACACGATGACAAAGGTCACCATGTAAAATAACTAAACGAAATATGTAACGAAATTGTACACTCATTCTTTAAAATTAAATAGTAAGATAATTTTAACGCGTTGACGTGTCAAATTTATTTCAATACGTACTTTAAACAGAAAAATATTATCTTCCGACATTTTCCAAATTGAAATACTTGAAATTTAATTGTTAATGTATAATTTGCAAGATTTTTTTCCTTTTTTACAATTTTATTTTTTGTTTCTCTTTTTCATCATGACATTGACGCGAGAGACGTGAAAATAGAAATTTAAAATAAATGAACGAGGTTGCCGTTGCCGCGCCGTCAAGCAAACCTACTCCAACCTGACCTGACCCTGGCAATGGAAAGCTGATATACATATATACATATATTACATATGTTGCAACTGCATAAGAAGCATGCAACGTCATAATAATCAACAACATCACAAGTCACTTTGAAAAAGACTCGTTCATTTGCCCGAAGAGCCGCCTGCAGCACACTATCCATCTTATCGCATATATATGCGCTTGTGTTGTGTGGCCGTAAATAGTTTCTTACGACCACTCGGCTGCTCCGGGACGTTTTCAATCGACGCTCATCGATTGTCATATTATCGCATCTATATACGAAATCGAACGACTGGATTAACAGCATTCAGATTCCAACAACCATGAATCGACTCCCGAAAATCCTTACTCTGGCTCCCAAAAGCCTTGGCAACATTACCGAAACTAATCTCAGGTTAGTTATAATTTTTATTCTCATCCTCTGGAACATAAGTATAATTTGGAAAGCACAATTTTCTTTTATCTTGTCATCGTGACTCATATTATCTTACCTATTTAATCACAACAACTCGCCTATACATTTTGTCTTTAACAAAGCAACTTGTATGTTGTCTGATTTACCAATATATTTTACCAGGAAACTATTTGCTTAACTACGATCTAATCAAATTCGAGATGCGTGCTATGCTATGTGTATGACTTTTTGCTCTCGATAACGAGCAACAAGTCGGCGCGTCTACTTACGATAACATTCCAACTTGTTGATTGAAAACATTAAAAATACTAGGTTTTTTTTACTGATCTTGCTAATTTTTGTATTATGACTACTTAATGTTTATTTGAAATATTTATTTTTACTTGTCAAATTTATGAATTCTATTTTTTTTTTACTCTAAGAAAGATTTTATTAGAAATTGAATTTTTTTTATATACAGTTATTTTGTTCTTTCTCATTAAACTAGAAATTATAATTTAACATTGAAATAACAATTTAAGAATAAAAAATAATATATTTCATACAATTATTATTAAAGCAAAAACATGAATAATAATTCAAAAATAATTTTTAAATAGAAAACTATTTTTTTATTTCTGAAAGCAAAATTACAATTTAATTTGATAAAATGAATTGATATGTCACTTGTAACTTGTTTAATGATTTTTTTTTCTTTTATCAAAGATTTATTACGCAACTATAATACTTTGAATTTATATTCTTAAAAAGAATTCTATGTATAAATTATAATTTTTACTGCTTTGTTATCTACAGTTTCTGAAAATAGTAATTTTTATTAAATTTTAATACACAGATGTCTTGCAACACAAGTAGCTACAAAAGCAGCAAAAATTGAAGAGAAAAAAGCTCCTGCTAAAGAATCACAATCCTTTACAATGAACATGTTTAGAGGTCAGATTCAAACAAATCAAGTCTTTCCGTACCCTGAACCTTTGAGTGAAGAACAAGAAGATACTTTGAAAATGATGTTTGATCCAGTTGAAAAATTTTATGAAGTAAGAAATTTTTTTTCAATTGTCTATAAGATGTATTGAATTACTAAATTTTATATAATTATTATATTACAGGAAGTTAATGATCCATTTAAAAATGATGAAAATGCATCAATTGATGATACAACCATGCAAGCTCTTTGGGATCTTGGAGCATTCAGTATTCAAGTGCCACAAGAACTTGGTGGTCTTGGCCTCAATAATACCCAATATGGCAGATTAGTAGAGATTGTTGGTCAGCATGATTTAGGAGTTGGAATCACATTAGGTGCTCACCAAAGCATTGGATTTAAAGTAAATAATTAATTCTTTATTTTTTAAAAACTGTTTGAATTCTAAAGATTTTAAGCAGTTAATTTTTTTAACCTAGGGCATCCTTCTATTTGGAACACCAGAACAAAAGAAAAAGTATCTGCCTAGAGTTAGCAATGGTGATATGGCTGCTTTTTGTTTAACAGAGCCTAGCTGTGGTTCAGATGCTGGTGCAGTCCGTTCAAGAGCTGTTAAATCAGCTGATGGATCTCACTATATTCTTAATGGGAGTAAAATTTGGATTTCAAATGGGGGCTTGGCTGAAATCATGACTGTTTTTGCTAAGGTACCTATGAAAGACAGTGTAACTGGAGAAACTAAAGAGAAAGTAACTGCTTTTATAGTAGAAAGAAGTTTTGGTGGAGTAACTAGTGGACCACCAGAAAAGAAAATGGGAATAAAATGCAGTAACACGACAGAAGTGTACTATGAAGATGTTAAAATACCAGCTGAAAATTTGTTAGGAGGTGAAGGTGAAGGTTTTAAGGTAAAACATTTGAATAAATTAAAAGAAAATTTAATTTAAAAAATTATAATAAAACTTTGTTATTAGGTAGCTATGCAAATTCTGAACAATGGAAGATTTGGCATGGCAGCGTGTCTTTCTGGAACGATGCAAACTTGTATAAAAAAAGCAGTTGAACATGCTACTCAACGAGTACAGTTTGGCCGAACAATTGACAATTATGGTACTATTCAAGAAAAATTGGCTCGTATGTCCATGTTACAGTACATTACTCAATCCTTAGCATATATGATTTCTGGTAATATGGATCAAGGAAGCCAAGATTATCATCTAGAAGCTGCAATTTCAAAAGTAATATAAGTTTAAAAAGGATTTTAAAAAAGATTTTTGTCAATTATTGTTTTAGTAATGCAATATTTCAAAATTATAGGTTTTTGCATCAGAATCAGCTTGGTGGGTATGCGATGAGTCAATTCAAGTTCTTGGAGGAATGGGTTTCATGAGATCTACAGGCTTAGAAAGAATTATGCGTGATCTTAGAATTTTTTTAATAGCTGAAGAGGTTTCTAAAAGAGCAACTAGAGTTATTGGATTGAGTTCGCCTAGCTTGGCTCATGTAGTTCATCCAAATCTTGTAGAGTCTGCTGCTTTGTGTGCCAAGGTAATAAAGTTTTTAGTTATCGTGACTGAATTTCGAAAAAAATCCATTTAAATAATTATGAATATTTTATTGTATAATTATTATTTTTAGAGTGTCGAGTCTTTTGGTTCAACAATTGAATCTGTTCTTATAAAATATGGCAAAAATATAGTTGATGAACAATTTGTACTTAATAGACTTGCACAAGCTGCAATAGACACATACACAATGTCCGTTGTCCTTAGCCGAGCAACTATGTCCGCAAAAAAGAATCTCCCTAGTGCCGAACATGAAATTTTAATGGCTCAAGTGTGGTGTTCTGAGGTACTGTTTTTGTATTTATTTGTATGTACTCAAACCAATTATTTGTTTTGTGTAACTCATTAAAAATTCTTTGCAGGCATCTAGTCGTGTTGCTTACAATTTGAAGGTAGTTGGTGCTTCCAAAAATTTAGATAATTTTACTAAATTAAGTAAAATATCAAGAAACATTTGTGATGCTGGTGGAATTGTTCAAAATAGTCCGCTTGGTTTTTAATAGTAAACATGACAATAAATATTGATCTTCATTGATTGTTGCTGTGGCACAACTGTTATAAAAGTATTGTCGATTTTTAGGGCTATTTATTCTAATATGATCACTTGAAATCGAATTTTAAAATCTTTGAAATGTAAGAAATTTTATACAGCAAATAACTATTTTTGTAATACTTTTTGAGAATATTTACAACTTCTCTTTGTAGAAATTTTATTTTTAATAATATGTGAAAGTTGTTATATTTGTGCAATAAGAATTTTAAATACTATTACTTACCTATATAATTATTAAAATGAATCAAAACAATCCAATTTATGTACATATACAAATAATGCGTGATTATATTTTCAAGAAAAATAAATAAAAAAGAAAATTACATTAAGCATTATTAAGCCATTTATTGTATTAACCTCTAGATAACTAGTATGATACACATTTGATCAATTCCTTTACTTTACTTTACAAAAATCAATTCCTTTACTCTAAAATGTATTGCTTTTTTTTAGCACAGAATTTAAATTTTGCAATGAAAAAATTTTTAATATCGTTAGCAAAGTGTTGCCAAGTATTTTGTATGAAAATATAAATTTTATTGAACTTCATGAAGATCATATTAAAATTATAAATTTCGATAAAAATTTATTAAAATTTAAGTCACTTTAGCAAAAACAAAATCCAATATTAAAATCCTAAACAAGTAAAAAAATATAAAATGAAATCCACTTACATACCTGTTCAACGAATCAAAAATTTCCCGCCACTAATAAATATAAAAATGTGCGGCGTCGGACACGAGAAAAAGAAAGAGAAAGAGAGATAGAGGTAGAGTAGAGAAGGGTGACCAACAAAGCGCGGCACGGCACTGCCGCCATCGCCACCCAGACAGAGTGTTTGCTTTCGGAACGGCCGTTGTTGTAAGCGGTGGACACAGTGGAGTAGTTATATCGACTCCATATTGGATATAGTCCAGAGAGAGAGCGTGTGTCTCTTCAGTCTCAGTCTCAGTCCACAAGTGTATATGTACGTACACACGTGTAGCCGGTCACACATATATTCACGTGGGTGGTTCTTCAACGAGTACATTTCACGCAGAGATCAAGCTTCATAATCGAATTAATTGACATCCCCTAAGGCGGACACGATAATTCTGCAGTCATCTTTTCCCGGCAAACCGCTGTAAGTGTTAATGTTAATACACATTTCGTGAATTTTAAGCCTGCTTGCTCAACGCGATAGTTCGAAGGGGGCGACGCGTTCGCCCGGACACTTGAACGGCTAGCTACGCCTGTGCTCCCGGTTCCTATATATGCGTGTGCGTATATATATTTTAGCGCGTACCCGGTACTCTTATATTACATACAACATCGCCCAGAGCAGGAGCTATAACAATTATTACTCATCCACGCGTTTTTTATAACACGATGATGATAATAATATGTAATACATATGTACCTACATATACATATAGTACTTATGTATGTATGTGTGCATGTGTATGGTATCTGTGTGTGCACATAAATTATGCGTGCCGGTATTCCTGTCACTCTTGTTGATGTTTGTTCTTCTAACAATGCCTCAAAACAATAAATAACATTGTTCAGGTTTGGGTGATTAACACAACTCGTTGGTTTGGACGAAGAGAAGCTATACAATTCTCTGCTTTCAGATAAAAAGTAGCTCAGCTTGCTGTATACTTGGTCAAACGGTAGCTCTAATTGTAAAATAATTTGTTAAATGTATTACTTTTCCTCCTTGAGTATTTTAAGTAAATCTTCTTATTAGAACTTTTACGAAAAGCCTGAGTACTCTTTGGTATTAATGTTGTTGTTGGTAACATCTGAAAAGTAAAAGTAAAAAAAATTTGTCTTGATGCAACAAGTTGTGCAACTTTCAATTTGAGGCCAGCAAATCATGCTAATTTTCGTCTAAATATGCGAGTTATGCTACTCTTCGTTTAAGATATTAATACTGTTCAAAAACTTGTGTAAAACGTCAAAATAACACGATTTTACCGACTACATAAAATTTTATGCAATTTAATTTACGTAATTATTGTGCAGAAAATACGCCTATGTTTAGTTTAATTTGAGCAAATATACATAAAATTAAAAATAAACATTTTTTGTGCGTATTATAATACCCACAAAATATGTGATATTTATAGAAAAATCGGTATTGTTCTCATAAATATTTTTATATTACATATGCTAATAAATCAACATTTTCTAATAAGTTTTAAAGACTTTCCTTACATTGGCATAGATTTCTATATCTAATTTTATGTTATTCGTTGTGAATTTACATACCTAATTGTAAAAATATCTTAGCAACGGCACAATCTTAAATACTTGAAGATTGTGCCGGTGCTAAAATATATTGACAAATAAATGTATTCACGACGAACAACATAAAATCGTCAATTAAAATCTACTTCGTTATAAGTTATATTACTAGCATTAATAAAACAGTAATTAACACAAAACACTTTTTGTATGATTCATTAATATAATAAAAAAAGTATTAAATTAATAAATTTTATTTAAAAGTTCAATATATGATTGAACACAAATATAGTGTTAAATTTCCGGTACTACATAGCTGCCTTTTATGTAGTGAAAAACTTTTACATAAAAAATATTTTAATCCCAGTTTTTCGACAAATTTTGTGTTGATTTTAATTTACACAAAAAATTTAGTAGCAGGTGTAAATTAATAAACACAGTTTTTGTGTTTAGCTAATAAAAAAAAAATTTCATATCCCATCCAGGTTTAAACGTTAGATAATACCTTTAAATATTTATTGATAAGATTATGAAAAAAAAAGAAAATTTTTGCCAAAAAACTTACAATACTATATTTAATATAAGCTTTCTTATACATGTACAATCTACAATTTAAAATCAGATAATATGTAAATTGCGAAGCAAAGTTTAAATCTAATTTAAACATGAATGATGTTTTTTTGATAGTTGATAAGCCAAGGGTACCAAAAATGCAAATTTTGTACCTTTTTCAAACGTCAAAAACTTTTCGAAATTTTCTTTCAGCGTTTTATTTTTCTCACCTTGCGTACGGAACTACTCAGAGAAAACCGGTTTTTATCAATCAGAAAAGTGTATCGCAACAGACAAAGCTGAATAATCAATCGCAATTTAACGAAAGATTTTTTTAGAAGAAATCACGTGTGGGAAAGAAAATCACGGTAGCGTGACGTCCGATCTTTCCACCGTATGAGTTGTGTACAAAATACTTTGAAGCAAGAATTTTTTATGGTGGCGTAAATATTATTGCTTCAAACTTTTATTTGTAAAATTGTAGATGTTTTAGCGAAATTTAGAGGAGGACATGATAAAACTACTCGGGGGCTATAAACTTCACAACACGATTATTTTTATGTTAATGACTCTATAATTTTATCTGATGAAGAAAATAAGCTTTGAATCATTAAAATCGAACGAAAATTGACAAAGATTCAGATGTTTTGTTTAACTTATTTGAAAATTATCAATTTTTAAAATTTTTAACAGTAAAAAATTTTCAAAAACTTTTTGTTTTTCTTAATTTTAAGATTATTATGAAAAACAAGTTGTATGATGATGTTGGTTTTCTAACACTGATGCATAAAAATATGCTAAAAAGCGACATAGAACCAACTTAATCTTAAATCTGTAGTTTTTCGTATTAACTTTTTTTGTATGAGCTTTTACAGCATTTTTATGAACAAAAACATGCCAGTTATAAGCCGAAAGTGCCTGATTAGAATATTTTCTACTCCAAAATTATTTTTTTTTTCATCAAAAAAGAATTTGCCAGTCATTTATGATTGTAAAAAGATTTTTTCAATTTTTTTAGTTTAATCACAATGTTACTTAACTCAAGTTTAAACTTGTAAGTTTAAATCCTGTCTCGTAGATGTTAAAGGATTTAACTTATTTATTGCTTGTAATTTAGACATTTAAAAAGTAGATAATTTCTATAATTGTTTCTTGCCAACAATAATTTGAAATAGAAAGATTTTGAAAATCAAAATTTATCTAAATGTATCAAATTTATTATATGTATTTTTTTTATGCTACCAGTATACAATATATAAGTTGCAAATTGCGACATTATAACCCATAAAGCTGGACATATAGCCTGCTATACATGGACTGGTTTTATTAAAGCACTTGTACATTTGTCCGAGTTTTTTTACCACCAGATTAAATAATCCAACGGAAACAAAATTTAAGACTTCTTAAGTCGTGTTGTCTTAACTGGTAGATGCCTGGTCTCAAACGCGCGCCAGCAGATTACAAGACTGGCGTTCTACAGATTAAGCCAATGTGCCTCTAATTAATTTATGCAGAACGTTTAAAAAAATTGAATCTGAAAATAACATTTTTTGAACAATAACTGGTTAGAAAGTTTCTTAAAAATGGACTTTAAAAAGTTGTATTTTACATCACGGTCCTTGATTAAGTCGATTATTCTATACTAACAAGGAGAAGGTTTGATTTCCGGGAGTTAAATTTTGACCAAACTTGGGGAAATTGCTCTTTGTTGAAAAAAAATACCCCTGTTTTTTCTTTTTATTGGATGGGCCTTTTTTCCCGACCAACAGGCTAATATATATTTTTATATAAATATATCATCGGTACTTCTTTCAGGTTTATCTTGAAAAAGATCAATCACAGATAAAGTTTGAAAATATATTTTGAAACTTGAGGAAATAACCTTTAATTTGATAGGCTATATGTTGATAAAATATGTATTCTATCAAAAGTTACACCAAATAGAAAATAGTGATTATTTTATACGCATTTTTCCCATTTTAATATAGAGTCTAACTTTGTATGCAAAAATTATATCTAAAACTATATATCAAACTTTTAACAAAATCATCACTTTTAATTTACTTTAACTTTTGATAAAATAAATATTTTATTAACATATCGCTGCCTCGGAAGAAGAAGGGCACAACTCAGAATATAGCGATAAAGACATAGCCCTAAAATTATTAAGAAGAAAGGCACAACATCAAAAAT
>JAPYZE010000913.1:37190-56652 GCA_030522805.1 Leptomastidea abnormis
TAATTTCTGATGTTGAACCTTTCTTCGTAATAATTTTAGGGCTATGTCTTTATCGCTATATTCTGAGTTGTGCCCTTCTTCTTCCGAGGCACCGATATAACCTATCAAATTAAAGGTAATTTTCTCAACTTCAAAAGTATATCTTTAAACTTTATCTATCATTGATCTTATTCAAAATAAACCAGAAAAAAGCACCGCTGATATATTTATGTATAAATATATATTAGCCTGTAGGTTGGGAAATAAAAAAGAAAAAACAGGGGTATTTTTTTTTCAACAAAGAGCAATTTTCTTAAGTTTGGTCAAAATTCAGATCCCGGAGGTCAAACCTCTTCTCCTTGTAAGCACGAAACATTTTTTTTATTTTTCGAAGCTACAACAGGGTTAGAGTATTAAAGATTACATATCTATAGTCCTGCTCAGTTACAGGCTTTTCCCAGACTTTTTTCATTGGTTACTCAATTTAGAACATTAATAACTTCGCGTTCAGTCAGCTTAACCCGTTAACGCCCAGAATAATAATTGTTAATTCATATACCTTGATGCACAAAAATAATCTTACTTTGTATATAACTTTAAAAGACTAAATCGCGTAATATATAACATAATTTTAGAATATGCTAACAATTATCATTTTTAGCTATTTTTTAACCCTCAATCTATGAAGTTATTTCAACCAAAGGAACAATAGTTTTATTACCAAAACAGTACAATACCCGATAATTTATGAAGTTTTTCCCAAAAAAAATGTAACGTAGGTAAAAATTATTCAAAAATAAGTTTAAAACAATTTTAAAAATAAATTTAAATTTAAATAAATTTAAATTTCTCAAAGAGAATAAATTAAACTTTACAAAAAAAATACTAAGTTTGAAAAAAAAATTAAAGCAGATACCCTATAGCAGGTACCCTAGGGATACCCCCTTTTTGTTTGAAACATAAGTATTTTTACAGTGTAACGTATGTAGGTATACGTAGATATAATAAGAACAAAAAATTTTTTAAACAAGTTAAACGTTTTAAAAATATTAATTCTTGTTAAGAATTAGAATATTTTGTTTTTTATGGTCTGTGGAAAAGGTTGAAAATGATTTCATTATAATTTTTATAACTTTGCAGTTAAACAAAAAAAAATGAGTTGAGGTTGATTTTTGGAGACTTTTTATTTGATTCTTAAACTTTTATTTAGTATTATCTAGATATGCATTGGTCTATTAAATGATAAGTAATTTTCACAGAGTCGAAAACGATCCTACTTCATAGATTGAGGGCTAATATACAACTTGAATTGACATGGCTTGTTTGATTATAATCTCTTTAAAACTAGTTTGAAATAATTTGTTTGTTTAATTAACAATTAAAATTTACTTTTAAAGTGATTTAAAACTTTTTACAACTTATATTCGACGAATACAAAAAATTGAAGATGTTGGTACTTTATGATTTCGTCCGTATTGAATTTTAACTGCAAACATATTGGATTTTCAAGAAAAACCAATTACTCCATCAGATTTTGTTGGACAACTGGCATGAAGTTCATTATCAACTGGATAAACGTGATTTAACAAAAAAAATATATTGCCAGAAATTTAAGTTTAATAAAAGAAAATTTAGATTGGCATCGGTAAGAGCGACGTCAAAAACAGTAGTATATGGATTTTTAGTTTATTTCATTCAATTTCAATACTTACTCTTTTCAAGCAACTGAAAAAAAATAAGGTAAATTTTGTGGCGTTCTGGGCGTTAACGAATTAATCCGTTTACAGTCCGGCTGCTTGGGCATGATGTAAATTTGCTAATTTATTCACTTTTACGACTATAGACATAATAAATTGACACCGACTCAACTTGCATGTTTATAATGCAACTTCAATTTTTCACAAGTGATATTATTAGGCTCTAGACCATTGTAGTTGGTTTGCTTTTATTTATTTTTAATTCATTTGTTGTGCATAATTTAATTGTTATTTTTTATTATTCATAAGAGCAAAAAATCATTTGCTAATAATTTGTAACTTTTTTATTTATTTTTTTCAGGTATAATTAGGATTGCATTAACTTGTTATTAAATAAAAAATTAAAAAAAATTTTTTAGGTCCGTTATTAAATTGTAATAAACTAGATTAGAAAGAAATATATTATGTTTAAGTTTACAAGTATTTATATTTTATTTCAGATTATTTGGGATTGTATGAGAAATATCTCAGAGATGCAGTCTGCAGCTCAGGACGCTTTGGCTGCGGCTCAGTTGGAGTTAGGAGGCAATCCCAATGCCCTTGCCTTGCGTAGACCTTTTGATCCAGCTGCTCATGACCTGGACTCAACCTTCCGCTTAACGCGGTTCGCCGACTTAAAAGGATGAGGGTGCAAGGTCCCTCAGGAGATTCTTGGTAAACTCCTTGAGGGACTGCAGGCCGACGATGGTAGTGCCCAGGATCATGAGCACGCTTTTATGCACTTGGCTTCGCCGCGCATCGGTAGGTTCAAAATATCTTCTTTTTTTTATGCTATACATGTTAATATTTAATTTTTTTATTTAATAAGTTATTGAACAATAAAAAATTAAATATACTCATAAATCATATTAATGCAAACTTGCTCGAAAGTATTTTTTAAAAGCTGCTACATTTTAAGTAGCAACTACCAAAGGTTCATTTTATCACGATGATTCCTTTTATAGAATATACAATCATGCTCTACCACAGTTGGCCTTAGTTATTGGTTTTCGGCCAAAGTAAAAAGTCTGAAAGTTCAGAGCGGATTCGCATTAGATATGAAACATTAAAACTTTTTAAAAATACTAAATCTACAAATTTTTAGTCATTTTTTAAAAAATAAAGTTTATTTTTTATTATTGTTTACTAACAATAATTCTTCTTTCAGGTATTGGAATGGATTCTTCTGTAACTCCTCTGAGACACGGCGGCCTAAGCTTAGTTCAAACAACAGACTTTTTCTATCCCCTTGTTGACGATCCTTATATGATGGGTATAATCATTAACTACATTATTAATTTTTGTATAAAACAATTTTCATGAAGTTTATTTACTGCAAAACGATAAAAATTTATTTTCAGGTAAAATTGCCTGTGCCAATGTACTCAGTGACCTTTATGCAATGGGTGTAACAGAATGCGATAACATGCTGATGCTGCTAGGTGTTAGTACAAAAATGACTGAAAAGGAGAGAGACGTCGTTGTTCCTTTGATAATGAGGGGTTTCAAAGATTCTGCATTGGAAGCTGGAACAAGTGTAACAGGAGGTCAAACTGTTGTAAATCCATGGTGTACAATTGGTGGTGTTGCCACAACAGTCTGTCAAGCAAATGAATATATAGTGTAAGCCTTTTTCTTTTTTTTTAATCTCGAAAATTAAAGGTTTTTAATAATTACTAGATTATTTTACAGCCCAGATAATGCAGTAATAGGTGATGTTTTGGTATTAACGAAACCCTTGGGTACACAAGTTGCCGTTAATGCACATCAATGGCTTGATCAACCAGATCGCTGGAATCGTATAAAACTAGTTGTTAGCGAAGATGACGTACGGAAAGCTTATCAACGTGCAATGGACAGCATGGCAAGACTTAACAGAATAGGTAATTAAAATTTATAACTTTTAATTTTGATTAAATTTTAACATTACTTAAATTTTTTTGTAAAAATGTAGCTGCGCGGCTAATGCACAAGTATAATGCACATGGAGCAACAGACGTGACAGGTTTTGGTCTATTAGGTCATGCTCAAACTCTAGCAAAACACCAAAAGAACGAGGTGTCTTTTGTAATTCACAATTTACCAGTGATTGCGAAAATGGCTGCTGTAGCCAAAGCTTGTGGCAATATGTTTCAACTCTTGCAAGGACACTCTGCTGAGACAAGTGGTGGACTTTTAATTTGTCTGCCACGTGAACAGGTATGTACATTTTGAACTATTAAAATTTATATATTGTAATTTAACTTTAATATTTGAATTTTCATCTTTTAGGCAGCAGCATATTGTAAAGACATTGAAAAGCAAGAAGGTTATCAGGCATGGATCATTGGTATTGTAGAAAGAGGAAATCGAACTGCAAGAATAATTGACAAACCACGAGTTATTGAAGTGCCAGCAAAAGAAAAAGACGGCGAGCTTTGGTAACGAATAGAAGAAAGAAAACTATGTTGGACCATTCCAGCTTAAAATCAAGAGAAACTTTGATTTTTTATTCTTACCTTTAGAACTTTAGTGTCATGTACATGTACCTTAGCCTATGAACTTTTGATTATGGTACAAATCCATTACAAACTATTCAACCCCGACGGGTTAACGACACTTGGTATTTTTGTAATAGTTTTTTTATCTTCTTTTTGTTGCAACTTTTTTACAAATTGTGACCAGTTTGTAAAAATAATAATTTTTGTTTATCGCGAAAATTCTGTACCAAGTTTATAAAAAAATACGAAAAAAAATTATGCAAATAAAAAAATGAAAAGTAATAACATTAGTCTATTCCTAGATCTTCCTGTACTGATATATTCATAGTCTAAGTAGAGTATAAAAAATAAATTTGTAACTATTTTTAATACATTTTTAGAATAAATAGATTTAAAAAGCAAGGATTTCTTTATACAATAACATTGTAACATTCGCTAATGAATTGATTAATCTGCCTTTTTCTTCATTAATCGCATAAAACTTATTTTATAAAATAGTATTTGCAACTAGTGCGAGTAAGTGTTTTTAAGTCGTGTCGTTGACAACTTTCATACTCGCCGAAAAACAGATAGAACGGGATTCAGGTGTGTAAGCACAAGTTGTTTCTAAATTTTGCTGTCTCAAAGAGAAATTCTTTGTAACGGTAAAAATTTTCAATTCCGTAGTTTTAGGTTTTTCATATGTGTAGAAGGTTTTCGAATCCAAAAACCATATTTTTAGAAAATGTCTATGTTTGCGTGTGTGTTTGTATGTACGTCTGTATGTGGCTATTTTTTGGCACTTAATAACTTTAAAAGAAATAAAGATTTCAACTTGAAATTTTGCACACATATTTGTTATAAGTTACTTGAGAACTGATTAAATTTTGGAATCGATTGGACTTTATTAAGGGTGTTTTTTATATAAAGTACATTTTTTTTTTTAAATTAAAAAATTGAATATATTTTAGTATTAAAGTTTATTTATTAAAAATGTCAAAGACCCTTATTTAAGTACTATATGTGAAGTTCAATATCGTTTTCATGGCCTTTAAGTAACTATCATTAAGATTATGTATAAAATTAATATCATTTAGTAAAAATGTATGACTTGGTATGAATGAAAATTAATAATCTCTACACCAACAAAACTAGCGCAAATAAAAAAAATATACGAAACGTTGATCAAACATCTTTCGCTTTCACACACCATGGACGCAGTCATAATCAGTTGCTTTTGTTATTAATTAAATTAAAATTCAGCACAACCCAATCAAAAATCTTTGAATAGGATAATATCTTAAAAATAAAATCATGAGTCCCTTTCAAAAAATTTAGTGCATATGTTTCTCCGAGTGACGGCGCTGTTCGTTGCGCATTTTTTGTCGAACGAAGGCCGAAAGGCGCACACATCTATACTTACTCGTTGTCTTGTCAGCACTCAGCTCAGCAATTGTGGTGGACTCAGTGATACTAATACTTGCTTAGCCGGTAAATATTTATTTTCTTTCACACGTGCTTTGCTTTAAAATAATTGAATAAATTGTTATTGCGTCTATTACAAGGATATTTTATTACATTTTATTACTTTTAAGTTATTTTTTTAACTCTCATTACGTCATTTTTCTCAAATTGATGAAATATTGCTTTGACCATAATTTTCGTATATAATTAAGCGCATAATATCTATATACGTAAATAAAATTATCTTTTCGTAAAACCAAACAAATATGTTTATTCATTATTAGTAATGTAATATCGCATAATAACAAAAAAAATTCTTCAATTGTGCATATCAACATTGAACTGATTATTATATGATAATGAAAAAGCAATATAGATATAATAAAATATAAGAGCCAAATGAGCATTGGGCCATGTGCCAGTGTCTCTTGCTTTTGCTTCTTAATGACATTACATTTTAAAGCTCGCTGTCGCAGGTTCAAATTTTTTTTTTCTTCTCTTTCACTTTGCCAATTTTTATATTCGGATGATTATGCCACCGAAGATCGAGTCTTTCAATGCCGATCCACATATTAATCTTTGGCATTGAATGATAAAAACCGGTTAAAAAAATTTCAAATTAATTAAATTTTACATGTTATTGAAATTTTTTTATCAAAATTAATAAAAAAGAGAGAAATGGAGTTTAATTCAAGTGCGAAATATTTTTATCAAGGAAGCTTGGCCTACAAGGTTAAATTGTTTTAAAGCAGTAAAAGAGAGTTTTATCACTTTAACAAAATTACAATTTAAAACTTGAGCGCATATTGATGAATATCATATCATGTAAAATATATTACATACACACACACACCCACACACACACACACACACACATGGAGGACTCGCTACGCTCGTTCAGTCAACTTCATTATCGGAATAAATAATCGCCTTCTGTACTTTTAGTGCGTATAATATACTATATAGTGAATTGAACAATAATATTATTAAACTTCTTTTTAAGAAGCTATATAAATATTTTTATCAATTAATATAAATTAAAATTTTATTTCTAAAAAACTTTTTACTAAATATTTGGAAACAGAAATTTTTAATTAAATTATTCTATCCTTGAATAGTATAACAATTAATTTTGACCAAAAGTAATTTTTCTTATCAAATTAAGGATATGAAATTAAAAACATTAAGTGTTTTAGAAAATTGATATATTGAATAATTGTGAGATATTCATCTTTGTGTCAACAAGTAGACATAATAAAAAAATTTTCTCATCAAAATGCATAAAAACATTTTTTGATGACCCAAAAAAATAACTATATTTGATTTCTTCTTTTTTGTAATAAAATTTATCACGAAAAAATTATTTCAAAACAACGTTAGAATAAAATAAAAAATGTACCGATTAGCTCTGGTCTTTTCTACATTTAAATTGTTTCAAGGCAATATTAAAATCGATCGATCGATCGTTCTTTTTTGACTGACATCAATTCCTTACCAAGAACTATTATTTAAGATTTCATCGGAGATTTTATACCTAAAACATCAGATGGTTAAATCTTTAATTTTTTTAAAAATTTATAAGAAAAGTTTTATAAATTAAAAATACAAGACGATTCTCTGAATTTAACATGTCAGGAAATCAATTAATATCTTAGAGTAAATTATAATGCATTAAAAAATTAATTTAAATTAATTTAGAACAAAATCTTTCTCTTATAATCATCAATTTGACAAAACGTGTAAATTAAAATATGTACAAATTAAAAATCAGATCAAATTGTGGTATGAAATCTTAAAAAACAAATTGACGATAATAATTATTTATCAAGAAGATCAGAGACCAATCAAGTCGAACCCGAATCCAAAGCATCAACGTACTACAAGAAATATTTTATTACTGCTGCAGGAAAGATGGTAGCAAGCGGTGCTCAAGCGGCTCTCCGGGCCATCATCCTTGGCGCGCCGGGCTCCGGCAAGGGTACCATATCTGCCCGCATCGTCAAACACTTCGGCGTAAATCATATTTCCAGTGGCGACAAGCTACGCGCCCACATTGCTAATCAAACCGGTATGTATGTTTTTATATTATTTGTATTCGGAATTTTAGATCTTTCTTGATAATTAAATTTTATTTTTTTATTTTTTACATATTAAAATATTTAAAATGTTTGTAAAACTGTTGTGATTAGATAAATTTTTAGGTATAATATAAAAATGCAAATTAATAATACAATTTTGTTTGTTATTAATATGTAGCACTTGGAAAGAAAGTTAAGCAATACTTGGACTCTGGGAGTCTTGTGCCAGATGAAACTATGATATCTCTTATCAACGAAGAAATTAAGACGTTAAATGGTACCAATTGGTTATTAGATGGTGAGTGTTCGATTGACTTGGATTATGTTTATTCGTAAAATCAATTGGTTTTACTTTTTTTATTAATTACATAAAATCACCAAAATGAATCATTTTTTAAATGTTTTATTAAAAAATTTTTAAAAATGATTTTAATAAATTATGATTTTTAATAATTTAGTATAATCAGTAATCACCAAGTATTTTCAAAGATTTATTAATTATAAAAAAAAAAAATTTATTCAATAAAATATTCTTAAAAAAAACATTAATTATTAGCTTCAAACATAACTTAGTCTAACTAACAACTGCATCTATATGTTATTATTAATCAAGTTTAAAATATTATAATTATTTTTCTTTTTATTTCATCATTTTTAAGTTTCTACAATTTCTATTCTTATTAGTAAATATTTCGTATTCAATATTAATTAGTGATATTTACGTTTGTACAGGCTTTCCCAGAACAGTGTCACAAGCTGAAGCACTGCAAAAAATTCAACCGGTCTCACTCGTGATCAATGTAGACGTACCTGACTCCGTAATAATCGAGAGAATTAAAAATCGCTGGATACACTTGCCCAGCGGTCGAGTTTACAATATAGGGTTCAACGATCCGAAAGTACCGGTAAGGTATAAAAAGCATTAGATTATGCCTCATATAATTATATTACACAACGTATTTTATTAAAAAAAATGAAAAAAAAAAACAGGGAAAAGATGACGTGACGGGAGAAGCCTTAAGCAAGCGACCGGACGATCAGCCAGAGATTGTGCAAGCAAGGCTAGCAGAATACGCACTAAAAACCAAGCCGGTAATTAAGTATTACGAGAAGCTGGGCTTGCTCAAGTCGTTTTCTGGCGAGACGACAGATAGCATGTGGCCTCACATCAAGCTCTGCGTGGCCGAAATTGCCGTTTAACTGTAGCTTATATTATATACGTGACACCGGGCTGGACCCACGTATTATATACAAATTGCTGTATACGCAACAAATTAATTTACATCGAATAATCGAGTAGGCCTCTACAGCTTCTTTGGCGAGACCGTGGGAAACAGCGAGGGAGCTGTATGGATAATAAAAATATAGACTTCTAAGATAAATGATGTTAAAATATGATTGGAAATAGTATAGTTTTATTTTATATGAAGCACAAACTATACATGTGTATTTTTTTTATTACGTTTGTAATGTCAAGATATTCAGATTTTTTTTTATACTACTGCCGTTATTGTGATTTATTTTGTAATAAATATATTAGAATATATGTTGAATGTAATAAAGTTGTTGGTACTTTTGATATATAGTTGTTTTTAAAAATAAGTAGCGAGATGCTTCAATAATAACCATTGTATACAAAATAGTCTAGACTTCTTCAATTGTTATTCATTACCTTTGTACCTATTAATCTTTAAAAAAATATGTTTTTGGTTGCTCTTAATTACCTTTCAAATTTTTTTTTATTTCAAAGTTAAAAAAATAAATAATTAAATACGTTGAAGAATGAAAATAATTTGTTATTTAATAATTTTAAAATTACAAAAGAAATATACTTGAATCCTCGTTCTACTATATAAACTTTACAGTTCATAGTTCCTGCTTTTTTGCCTTTACATTTTATGTTTTAACCTTTTAGCGCCTGAATGGACACTTTTTGTACTTCGATTTTAAAGGGTTAGTCAGCTCATAATTTGTTCGTGAAAATTTCAAAAGCACTGTCCCCTATTTTTTCGAGATCGCGTTTTCGAATAATCATGGTCCAAAGTCCATAAAATGAGTTTTTTCATAAAAAAAATTGAAAATTAAAAAAAAACACGATTTTTTTAAGATAAAAAAAATTTTTTTCACCTACTTTATCAAATTCTTTTTTACTTTTTAATTTTTCTACGTACCTAAAACCAATTATACACAAGCTGCGTGAAAGCTTGCGTATAAATGCAAAAACATTTTGGAGAAACAATAATAAGAGAAGCGAGAGGCACTTTTTGTATTTTGACGTCACGATAAAATGGATATGGCCTATTTGACCATGTATTCTTTTGAAGCTCAAGCACGTTTGTTGACTTACACAGCTGGAAAAATTCCATGAAGTCTAATAATACTCAAGCTAACTTTGTCTGGTCGTTCGAACGCGAATTTTGAATTCGCAGCAAGATGATATATTTGAAAATATATAAAAAATGATCAGAGAAAAGAAAAAAAGCAAGGAAACAATCAATTGTATAAAATAAAAATTATATATATCCATGTGTGCTTAGTTTCGTAATTTACACGATACATATATGTGATAGATGTACGAATAACTGACTTACTACAAAAGATATCTGGAGTATTGCCTTTTTTCTTACTATATTTATCCGCAATCGCCGTAAATTTCCGAACAGCGTTTGATAAAAATGTACATCATTGTCCTATAACTGCTATCAGTTTTTACAGTTAAACTTTAATTTTTATTTTCTTATTTCATTTTTTAATTTTGTTAAGATACTAAGATAATAAGATTTTGTTTCTAATAAGAATTAATAATAAATTTAAAGAACGGCTCTGCTGATTTAGAAATAAAAAAGTATTGGTTTTTAATAATTTTATAGAATACATGAATCAATTAAATAGGGCACGTTTAAAATAACAATTACTCTTTATAACCAATCTTAATAATCTATAACATAAATTTATTTAAATTTCAACTTAATCTAAATTACTGACATTTTTTTAATGTTAAATAGTGTTTATAAACATGAAATGTTTAAAATTATATTAAAAGTAAGCATTGAAAAATTACGCCAAAATATAATAATTTTATTATGTATTACGTGTTATAAAATAAACAATTATTCTCAAAATTAAAATTTACTCCACAAATGAAATGATAACGCGTACTAAGGCTATGATGACTATTTGGATTTTTCAAATATTTGCATTGTTCAAATAAACGAATATCCGTATAAAATTTTTCATCCGTATAGTCACAGCTCTAATGCGTATTAATATAATTCGATGCAAAGATGTAAAGTATAATATTCGCACAATTCGTGTGTCTTAATTTCACAAAGTAGTCTTATGTATTTTAACGTGAAAACGTGTCATTTTTACAGGCTTTTTTAAAGTAATTTTTTTTTACGTTTCGTAAAATATTATGAAATATTATTTGCAAGTATAATAAAGCGTGATTGGAATCAAAAACAAATTTAAGTAGACTAGCGGTCTCTTTAACTATATTTACGATGCATTCTTAAATTTTTCTTATTTTTTCAACAACTTCTGGTACACATAGGACTCTAGAACCTTATAATTAAGGTTTTAATTTTTACAATTCTGTTTAACATTTTTTATTTTTTTCTGTATCATTTTGTTCGAAAGAGTTAACAGCGCAACTCATTCCTCTAATTCGATTTTTATGGACGGGCAATTTGAAGTTGATTCTTGTATTGCATCAGTACTACATGTCGGTCTTAAATTGGAATTACACTCAGATGATGTATTTATAGAATCACAAAATTTCTTTCTTTTACTCACGGGAATTAATGGATCTTCCAATTCTTTTTGTATCTGATCCCAAATATTTGAATATTTGTTTACCAGCTTGAAAGCATTCATGATTTTCTTTCTTAAGCAAGTGTCAATAGGATGATTGCACATTATATACACTATTACATTAATTTTTTCATTATTTTCATGAAAAATCAGCTTAGACATTATATTGGAATCGTTGCCCAAGGGAATTTTCTTTTCTAATGTTAATTTTCTAGCTTCTTTCAACAATAAGTTTATAATTCCGTTAACAGAAGTTGATGTGAAATCTTTATCATCTATGGCATGTACTAGAACATTATTTTCATTCTTGTCAAAAGACAGTATTAATTCTTCAGCCATTTCTACTGAAATATCTTTGGCTGCAGTTAGGAGCTTTGTTACAATTTCGCAACTACCGCATTTTGCAGCAAGATGTAAGGCATTACGCCCATTTTTATCAGCAGAAAATAACAATTTTTTCGTTGTTTCCTCGGAAATGTTTTTAGCTGTGATTAATAGCTCTTCAACTATTTCATAATTATTATAATTTGTTGCAACATGTAAAGGATTTAATTCATTGCTTCCATTAAGTAACATTGTAGTACGAATAGTATCATCTTCAGTACAAGCTAATAACTTTTTGACAATTTCGATCTGATTAAATTTTGCCGCTGTCATCAAAACAGTATCACCCTCATTATTTTCATTAAATAAAAAATCAAGCAATTTTATGTTTTCTTTCGAGTAATTTCTTAACAATTCATTCAGTAAATATATAGTGAATTCGATTGGACTATTTTTTATTGACCAATCTATCAAGGAATTTTGCATAATTATGCTTACACGATCATATTCTTCAATTGACTCTAACAGTGTCTTAACAACCTGAATATGTCCGTTTAAACATAGATCAAGCAGCAGAGAATCGCAGCCCAATAATCCATTGATAATAGGAGACGTAAAAACATCAACTCTGTATTTCATATGGATAGTATCAATAATAATTTTAACCATTTTAGTATTACCCAGTTCACCTAAACAATGAAAAATACTTTTTCCAAAACCATTTGTCTTTTTTACAAATTCTTTAAAATACTCCTGATCCGTTTGAAGAAAACCAAGTAAAGCTGTCATAACCGTATCATGACGACTTGCTATGTGCAAAGTATTATTTCCGTCATCGTCCCTTTCTTCGAAAAAATTTTTCAAATAATGAATCAGTAACACTTTTGAAATAACATTTGGACAGCTACTTTCAAGGCAACATACAATGAAATCAATAATAGTTGCATTGCCTTCCTTTGCTGCAATGTAAAATGGTTTGTAACGTTCATCGAAGCTACCCTTGCTGAATTGCAGTCCACCTTTAATAATCTCTCCATATTGTTTCAAAGTTTCTGGCAGTATCGGTTTTGACGCATTTTTCAATTTATCTCCTAACCAAATATTCAAAAAAATTCGAACAACTTTGAAATTGTCGTCATTTAAAATCTTCAAAAATAGATACTCTTGTTTTTTTTGGGTGGGTAATTCAGATTTATTTATCCAATTTGTACATACTTTGAAAGCAAAATAATCTCCAAAGGTAGGATGAAGAAATGTTAAATTATTGTTACGGGATTTTATTAAACCAGGTGATAAAAATATCTTTTTAAAATCTTCTAATGACTCGTTAGATTTTAATAAAAAAATTGACGATTTTGCTAAATCTTTGCAATAATCATTAAACTGTTTTTTAATAACACTCTTAATTTCATCTTGCGAAATCCTGACTTTTTTAAAGTAAGTCTCATATTTTCCATTAATAAAATTTTCATATATTTCTAATATATTATTACCTAAATAACTAAAATCTGGTTTCTTGAAATCATTTACTAAATCCTTAAATAATTCTACACCACATTTTATGACCTCAAGGCCTTCTAAATTGTGTTCTGTCTTTAAACCTTCTAATAGTAAAAAAAGCTGAAGTGGTACGGCAATAAACGCATCACTTCCAAACACTGATTTAATTTTTTCCCTGACTGCATCACTAAAGTTTTTCATTTTTATAGTGATCATTGTATCATTTTGAAAAAAATTAAACCTGTCTTTGCTTAATACTAAACTTAGACGACTTTTTAGATATTTTTTTATAAAACTTTTTTGATCATCTTCATTTAATGGGTCAAATTTTATAGCAAACGTACATAAATTATCTTCCAAAATTTCTTGATCTTCTAAACGTGTTGTTATCCAAAATTTAACCTTGGAATGATATTTTAAATATTTGAGCAATGCTATAACTTTACCTTTATCCGATTTATATATAACTTCGTCAAAACCATCAAATGTAATTAATAAGGTTTTTTTAAAATATTTTGATTCAGTAAGAACAAGTTCTAATAATATTTTAGCCAAATTATTATTCAGATTTGGATCAACTTTTAATAAAAATTCCAGTACATTGACATTGTCGCCATCAACTTCTTTAATTACATTTATACAATTTTTGAGATTGATATTAATGACCCAATGTGTAGCGAGTATTTCAGTAGATGCGTACAACTTCACTAAAGTGGTTGATTTTCCCATTCCTGGATCTCCGGCAATAATTATTGTTTGTTTATCTTTAATATTTTCAAATAAACTATTTTCTTCTTCTTTTGTACTTTGCTCTTTATCAATATACTTGCGTAAATACTTTAACGAACCTTTAGAATTTTTCCAGACAATTTGCTGATCGTTTTCAATTTGTAGCCAGTGCACGGTATCGTCGATATTATCAAATATTTCCTGTGCTGCTTTTTCAGTTTGTTTAATGAAAACTCGTGTTCTATCTAATAAATTGATTTCTAAATCAAGTATTTTTGCAAGTGTCAGATAGTCGTCATCGCGTATTCCAGTAAATACAAAATAATCTTCAGTTTCTTGTGTTAAAACTATTTTTTTATTTTCAACTACTTTATTGGCTTTATTTTTAATCACAACTTTTAGTATTTTGTAAAATTTTCGTGTGATATAAAATTCATGATCATAAACTTTTTGTAATAAAAATTTTGGTTCATCCCATTTAATCCAATATATTTTCTTATTTAAATTATCATCACACAATTGCTTAAAATGTTCACTTTCAAATTGGTCATCAACTAAATGTATTCTTTTGCAATTGGAAATTTGATTATCTTGTATTTTATATTTATCTCTAATGGTAAGTATATTTGTTTGATTACATATTTGAACATCTTGATTTTGTTCCAGATTTAAAGCTTTGAATAATCTTTGGTGAACATTTCTTGGATCACAATCAAATCTCCAGTATACTCCACTAATGATGTAAATATCATCCGAAGTTTTTTGTAACAATGAATCTACCAAAATTTCTGTTTTAATTTTTATAAACAATTCAGCACAAGCACCTTCTAAGTCACTTATAGTTAACGGTTTACTGTCTATCTCTAATTTTTCATTATTAAAAATCTCAATGATTACGTTTTTATCAAATAACGTTTCTAAAGTTTTAATTTCCAAATCGTCAATCATTAATTTTTTTAAGCTTGTAGTTTTTCCTTGAAATGTGATCTCCTTTTCATACAATTTTCTATATGTTATAAAATCATTTACATCGAATGTATCACTTATAGAAACATTTAAATTTTGAAAATTAATTTTGAACATTTCTACTAAATTGTTTAGTATATTGGCTTGCTTAATTAAAATAATTTTTTTACTGTTATTTTTATTGATTATATAACTGAATTGAATATACAGCTCGTGTATTACATTTTGTTTTTGAACTGTAGTACTATTACACTCTATTATCAATAAATCAATAGTGAGAAATTCAAAATCTTTTAAAGTAGCTTCTTTATATTTTTCATCATCTAAAATTTCTTTTAAATTTGTAGAAATTAAATTTACTGTTTTTGGAATATAATGAATGTATTGCAATACTCTAAGATTGCTTAGCAGTGTGTACTCAGTGTCTATACACAATATACGATTGTCATTATTATCTAAAAAATCTTTTACGTATTCTAATCTTTCTAAATTACTAAAACTGCCATATTCTAGGATCTCAAAGTCACGCGTTAGAGTCATATTAGTAGTTGAAACTAATACGAACTTACAATTTTTCTTCTGACTCTGTAAAATGATATTTTACTTTTGATCTATTAAAATGTAATCGAAAAAATGATCTCCATCTATAAACAAAATCTTTCTTCGAGCTTAGGATACATTATTCTAATTTATTTTCAATATCTTTTTTATCGACTGTGCTAATCAATAAAATTTTTTTCAACTTAATAGTTGAGTATTCTATGTTAATCAATTACGTCAAAATTATAATGATTCTTATTACTATTAAAAAAAATTATTTTTTGTCTTTGCCAGATAAAAAAAATTTTTCCTAATATAAATTAGTTTAGTAAAACGTACGCTTCATTGAAATTCAATTGTACAAATCTCGAGTTCGAAATTTAAAAATACTAATGCATCATCCGTACAATTATATTTTATAATAACTGATTTATGTCAAATTTTTTTGCTTAAACATACGTACATGATTTTAATTTTCTTAAAAGCGCAGCTTGTTTGTCTTTTGTCCGGTGTGAATATCTATATCCTTGTAAAATTATTCTAATTAGAATCAAATTGAATATAAACCTGCAAAATTATACAAATCCAAACTGTATCGTTTATTATATAACTTTAGAACAGCTTATCAGTTACATTTTTAATAGGATTGATAATTTCAGCAGAATAAGAAAGAAACTGTTGGTTTGTTTTGGAAGTAGAGTTTCGTAAAAGAAAGTGCTGGAGTAAATTTAAAGATGCATTTATGATACTTATATCATCACACTTGTAAATTTAGGTACAACTAAAACAGTTGATAAAAATGAATTCTATAATTGAAAAGCTTGTAATACTATAATCAAAGCTAATAGTATATTTTGACACGTACGGGTAAGTCAGTTTTTTAGCGTTGAGGATGTTTTTCGTCCGAGCGAAGTGAAAGTGAAATATCTGCGACGCTAAAAAAGACTTTCTTATCAGTGTCAAACGATATTTTATATATCAGAGCCTAAAAACCACTAAGTTGTGATTTTTAGGCTAGAGAATTCCCTAAAAATTTTGTATGTAATTTTTACATTTTTCTTTTTTTATTTTGATTTAGTCATTCAAGATTATAATTCAATCAGCATGTATAAAAAATGATTTTTCATATATTTAAGTAAAAATTAGATTAATATAATATTAAATAGCAGGATAATTGTAAAAATAAGAATTAAATGTAAGAATAAGAAGAAAAAGCAATGAATCATATAAATATATATATTCTATATAGATAGGAAGTGTATAATGCAATAAGAAAAATATATATTTGCTATGTTACGATAAATATGTACTTACCAGTACAATTTTGCGATAAATTTTAATAGTCTGTGACCAATGGAGGAATAGCTAACAATGATTACAAATCTGACGCATCACAAGTAAGCCTCTTATCTTATCATATCTGACCACAGTCGTCACAGTCAGAATATATTTATAGCTGTTAAACTAAATGTATTATTGTCCTTGGAAAAGGTATTTTGGTATCTGAAAAAATAATAGGGTCTTTTTTACGTATTTACACACACAGATCTATTTAAAATTTTGATTTTTATTGTAATTTTTTTTTTTAATTTGTTAAGAAAAAAATAATTAATTAACCTATTAAGACTAGCGACGATAGTTAGTTTGGTAAACTATCAATTAATATAAAATTGTACTTCGATTTCAAAGTGTTACTCAGCGCATAATTTGATCGGAAAAATTTCGAAACCACTGTCCCCTATGTTTTCGAGGTTGCTCTTTCGAATGTTCATAGTTTCGAATCTGGAAAACGAGTTTTTTGATTGAAAAATCGCAAATAAAAAAGTTTTTTTTTAAGAAAAAAATGTTTTTTATCAAATTTTTTTCTATACATTTAAACAATTTTCTACATACCTAAAACCAATAAAAAAGTGGTTCATGATACCTGACCTAAAAATTCTCGGCCTTAGATAATTAAAAAAAAGTTTATTTATTCAAAATTGCGCTTTGAAAAAAAAAAATTCTCTTTTAACTTCATCAATTTATTTTTCGGAAACTATTGACTTTAAAAAAACATTCCTCAGAACAAAAATATTATAGAATTAGTCAAGGAATACTTTCAAATTTTTACAGATTTTTCCGAGACGACTTTTGAAAAATTGGTTTTGTCAATTTTTCAAAAAATTAATAGTATATTACGCACCTAGGCAGGGAAAGTAAAGAAGGTCCCAGATCACCTGGATATTAATGCCCGAGCCGAAGCCGAGCCAGGTGGGAACCTGGTGATCTGAGGCTTCTTTACTCCCTGCCGTGGTACGTATACGACTTTTCCGTCCGAGGCAGCCGGAAAGCAACAACTTCCTTTCAGGCAGCGGCTGGGAAATTGGCATTTCCCGACCGGAGGACGGAAAAAATTATTACAATCATTGCAGAAAATCATAATCTAAAAACTTTGTAAAAATTTTTTTAATTTTGATAATAAATTTATATTATAGACTTTTATTTATGAAATGATAATTTTTTTAATACATTTTCATTTTATATATTTTTTCTCTAGTAAATAAAAAGTTTATATGGTGTCACGGGCGAAGCCGTGGTCATCGCGGAGTGGCGGTGTGGTGCAGGCGCGAAGTATAACGATATGCAGACGAGAAGAAGTGCATACGACCATCGGTGGTCGTGGCGCAGTTTTGTAAGCGCACTCGTCTCTCGATCTGAGGTACCCCGATGTAAGCGAATCGTCGACGGACTCGTTGGTTGCTTTGGATCAAAAAGTGCATGCATCAGCAGCATTTCACTTCTCCGCTTTGCGGAGAAACCTACTTGATCTCCACGTGCGGACGAGCGATGCTCAACATCATCGTACGTGACAATAATTTAATCAATAAAAATTTGAGTTTTTTTAATTTTTTAAATTTTTTTTATCAAAAACATGTTTCGCAAAACCTAATAATTATTGCTTGAAAACTCATTCGTATTAATTAGAGATTTTTGTATGTTTAAAATAAAAAAAGTAAATAAAATATTTGATAAACGTAAACGAAAGTACTAAAATATGTAAAGAAAAGAAATAATAGGAAGGCGCAAGTTAATTGAAAGTAAAAAATAAATGCAAAATTATGTATTTACCAGATAGGCTAAGATTTTCTCTGAATTTTGATAATCGTTGAGCGATGCAGCAACAGCATTCAATATTAAGGAAACTGATATATAGTACAAAGGATTTTTAGAGCTTTGCTTCTCATGCGTGTACGACTGTATAGTCACGGTAGACGTTCGAAGAGCGCTAAAACTACACACAGTCGCGGCGTCATGACTCATAAAAAAATTCTCCAAAATGGCATCCGAGTGCCGCGAAATTTAAATATATACCTACGATAGCGATTTGATTTGATAAATATATGTTTACTATATATTAACAATTTATATTATATTTTTAACAAAGTTACTGTAAAATAATTATTTTACAATACTTTTTAGACAGAAAAAACTGAGTTAGTATCTAGCTCAAACGTTTTAGCTGTAGAAAATTTTTCTTATCATGATTTAAAAAAGTGTAACGTTTTAACGCAGGAACAAGAAATAATGTTTAGTTTCTAGCTCTGAGAATATTTTTTTTGTAATTCCGTGCGTAAAATTCAATTTTACGCACCGTTTTGGGTGTGTAAAATACTACTTTTTCACACTAGAATGCGATGCGGAAAAGTCCTTGTTCGCACTAGTGCGAAAAAGTAACTTTTTCGCACTGGTTTACAGTGCGAAATAGTATATTTCGATACTGGTGGGTAAGTCGATGTTTTAGCGCATAGGACGTTTTTCGCCCGAGCGAAGCGAGGGTGAAAAGTCCTATAAGCTAAAAAATCACTTACCCACCAGTGTCGAACGATATTTTATA